>JAOYSI010039495.1:0-28574 GCA_025775065.1 Hiodon alosoides
CCCCCCCCCCCCCCCCCCCCCCCCCCCCCCCCCCCCCCCCCCCCCCCCCCCCCCCCCCCCCCCCCCCCCTACTTTGGCATAAGAGTCGGGGTCAGACGAACCTTGTGAACTTCCATTTGAGCCACACATTGTAAAAATGCAATGCCAACACAGCACAGTTTTGTTGCAAATAAGCTGGAGAACATCAATTATTCCTGCACCTGTAGTTAGTGTTAATGAATAGACCAGCAAAGTAGAAATTCTATATTCTTTGACTTTGGAACAGTCCCAAATCCAGTATTTTTTTGAAAGGACAAAGAAGACAAAGAAGAATTTATTGAAATTAGAAGTATATGCAGTTATGCAGGGACCTTATAGTGAGAAATAACCTTTCCTGAACTGTATGAGTTTAATTTGGCAATAAAACACAACATGGATTTTTGCAATGCTAGACAGACTAATATATAGATATTTATATATAGACATTTCCTCATTATTACACTCCACAGCCCCCAGATTGACTGCTTTACTGTGGAGTGTGATAATAAGTATTAATAAATGCCTATCTATATATTTGTCTACCTAGCATTGTGCAAATTTATATATATATATATATATATATATATATATATATATATAAGCAAAGGCAAAAGCCCCAAAAACCTGAATAGGTTGACATTCTCAAATGATTTATTTATCAGTTAATCCATTATTAATACCAGATGGCAAAGTCCTGTTTTTATGGAGTCTCTTTCTGGCAAATTCCATAACCTGAATTTGCATCCTACTCCCTGCACCTCGTGCCGATTCCCTCCTCTGCCCTCTTCGGCAGGCAGGCAGGCACGATTCGGTGGAGTGATGCTCCGGCCCACAGGCGGGGGAGTGGGGAGCGGGGCGGCTACTGCCACTGCTGAGCGCCATCCGGCAGACAGGCACTGCAGCAGTGGCCCCGCCGTGCTCTCTCTCTTCCCTGCCCTCGCCCACTCACATGTCTGTCAGTGTGACTATCTGCGCAGCCGGTGGGTGATGCATCTGCGCACTAGAGCCAGGCTCTGCCAGGGAGAGAATAAAGAGCACAATGAGGGAAGGAACGCTATTGGGAGAGAGGTTCGTATTCAGACTCCCTTCATCTCAAATTGGCGGTGATTACAGTGCTATGTGGAAGTAAATGTTCGTCCAAAGTCACTCACCAAAAATGTGTTGAGGAGCAACACATTTTGGAAAATGTAATAGAATGACACTGTAGTAGTATAGAAAAACGTGTACGCTGTGGACAAACTACATCAGGCTCATCACGCTGTAACTCAGTGTTGTCAACTCTAGGCTAACAAAGGCAACAGGCACAGGCTAAAACCTCTTCAAACGGAATGCGTGTGTGCTCTACAGCACTTCAGAGAGAATCAATTGTTGCCGTACTCGAGTTTGATTATTTTACAATGGTGCTCACCTGTTTTTAAATATCAATGTTCAAAAATAGAATAAAGAACAGAATGGAGGGATGGACATCAGTCTGAAGTGGAAAGACCCTTGATGACAGCAGTGTTCAAACAATTCTGCCCTAATTTCAAATCATACACAGACAACGTTTAAAAATCTTTCCAATTGTCTTCAGGAATGTGAACAGTATGTAAGAGGGTGAACCTTAACTATGCGTGGCCCTGCCTGTTTCAGATGTTGAAATTGGTAAGAAATAACTCTGGTCTAACTTCTGGTCAAACACCCTTTTGTGGTTGACTTCTAATGACTGCTAATTCACTAACCCATATGCTGTATATGTTTAGATTGATCTACTAAAGCTGTTGATGGAGATAGCGGTAAATGTTGGTTCCTCCTATGATTTGTACCTACACGGTTGAATGTTTTGTACAGATGTCCCATCCAAAGAACACTTATAGATACCATATTGTCTTAAAGCAAGTAACCACAGACTAACCACAGCACTTAGCCAGACAGCACTGGGTGACAGAAATGTACAAATTATTGTGAGGGAATGACACAGAATTACAATTCTGAAAAAAGATATCACATTTTGTAACTGTAAAAATTACTAAGGCGCAAGCATCTGGACTGAAAATGAACACATTATTTAAGGCCGATTGACTAAGATAACCTTTATGCCAAAGGACACCTCTAAGAGCCCCAGTCGCAGCCGGCTGTGTCATAATGCTCGCCGACTGACATGGCGAAACACTTTGGTCATTGCTGAGATCGGCTGCTTTGCTGCTATAAATATCTGGGAGTGGGGCCTAAGTGTTCGATGCACTTCTCCAATATTCAGCAGCACCAGACAACCTTTCCAGCTGGAGTGCTTCTTTCTGCAGAGACCCCTGGCAGTGCTGACCTAAGGAAGTACAGGGGAGAGCTGGGGGCATCTTAAAGTACAGCAAACTTCGCTGATATCAAATGTTTCATTTGTTTATTTTGTTCCAGTGCTCATTACATGAGGTAGAAAAAAGTATTCACTTCGTAAGGTGTTTGTTACTGACAAATGGGACCTGTCTAACAAAGAAAGCAAATTAAATTTACCACTGTTTAAAAGCGGCTGTTGCTGTTATCAGACCATTTGCTTTATTGAAAATGTAATTTGGAGAGGATATCCACAGGGAGAGATGTTCCCTTCTCATCAAACGTTTTATTGGAAAAAAAATGAATGTGTCTTTTCGGCATTATTTTATTAGCACTGTAGAAAACAGAGTTTGTTGATTCCAGGTTAGTCCCAGTGAAACTTTAAGTCAGTGAAAACCTAATACGTGTGACACATGCTCAATATTAAAACCCTTACTACATGATGCCATGGTGTGAGGCATGAAATGGGGGTTTTGTCAATTTCACTCAAAAGAGTAGTCACTATGGTTTGTCCTTTAATGACAGATAATTATCAAGTTTGATCTAATTGAGCATCTTTCCTAATAATAATATCTTCACTAAGTCAATTATTTTTGGGGGATGGGATAAAAGTGTAATTTTTCAAAGTGTAATTATTTTCATTAATAATAATTTTATCCCACTCCTCCTGTTCCTGCAGAACTGCTTCAAATCAGAGACATTTGTGGGAATATTAATTTCAGGTCACAACATTTTGATGGGATTTAGGTCTGGACTTTGACTAGGCCATTCCAAAATTGTATATTTCTTCAACCATTCTTATATACACTTATAGGCGTCTGCGTTTCGAATCATTGTCTTGCTGCATGACCCAGCTGCTCCAGCTTCAGCTCATGGGCAGGTGGTTTTACATTCCCCTGTAGAGTTCTCTGATACAGAGCAGAATTCATGGATGGAATTCATGATGGAACGTAATTCAAGTACTGATGCAGCAAAGTATCCCTAAACCATAAAACTACTACCACCATGCTGGACTGTTGGTATGAGGTTCTTAATGTGGAATGCAGTGTTTTCTCCAGATATAACCCATTTTTGGATAATACGTTTGTAGAACATTGTTCCTGAAATCCTGGGGATCATCCAGGAGCATTTGGGCAAACTTTCACATTCATATTCTCCATAGTGAGCAATGGTTTCTGCCTTGCTACTTTGCCTCCATTTTTGTCCCGTGTCTTTCTGATTGTGGAGTCATGAACACTGAACACTCGGCAAGGTGAGAAAGGCATTCAGATTACTTGATGTTCTAGGGTTTCTTTGTGACAACTTGGATGATTTGACTCCTTGTTTTTGAAGAGATTTTGGAAGGACGGCCACTCCTTGGAAGATTCACAAATGCTCCAAACTTTCTCTGTATGGACAATATGACTCTGCAGCCCTGGAGCCTTACAAATGGCTTTGTAACCCTTTCCAGACTGATCAACAACTTTTCAGAGGTCTTCAGGAATGATTTTGATTGTGACATTGTAGCCAATTCCTGCAAGTTCTACTGATTGTGTCCTCTACTTTGTAACCTCTTCAAAAATCAAGCTCATGCAGAATTTTGGTCTGACTCCTTTACAGGAGGCAGGGATTCACAGCAAATCACAGCCTCTAAGGGACCCTTAGGGTATCCTGGGGTACGCAATTACCCTCTCATCCATTACACATCGTTTTTAATTCCAGGAAAATGAATTCAGGACTTCACTTTACTCTTTCCTCCTTCTCCATTCGTAGGAAAATGTTGCCTGAGACAGTGTTGTTTTTGTCTCTAAAACTCTTTAGTCTGTTTGAGTCACTACTATTTTATTTATAGGATCTATCTAACTCCTTACAAGCGCTTTTTAATTAAGTTTACAGATGCCTGATATGGTTCTCTGTGTCCCCAGGGAATATTGAGAATATTGATTGGGAATATATACTTTCTATCAAATGGTCTGGGAATATCCTGATGTCCTATAACGGCATTCTGGAAACAAACGTGCTATACTCCAGCTACAATACAATAACTTCTAAAGATAGCCCTCATTTTGCCACCCGTTTCTCTGACATAAATGTTCTATATTTATTTATACCCTAATGTAATTAAAAACATAATTCAGCATGTTTCAACAACTGTTCCTGTAGCCTTGAACTTCTACGAAGGACACTAAATATCCAACCTCTTCCATTTGTATCACCATCAACTAACTTGTGAAGGTCAATGACTCTTTGTCTGCACTTTTATGAAAGTTCCATGGTGTTTACCATGATGATGAATGTTACTGAACAATTTCCTCGCTACTGCGTTTTTATACTCAGTGGAAATTTTATACAGGATTATTTGAACTGTGTTTTTTTGCTTGTAGATACTTACGGGTTGTCTCCGTTTTTTTTAAAATACCACACCATTTTGTGAGTTGCTCATTTTCAATTTATCTGAGCAAAAATAAAATATTCCACAATCATTCTCTTTCTGTTGAATCATGTCTTTGGTTACATTTAATAAAGGTATGATAAATATGAGGGTCCTGTATAATAAACTCTTATGGAAACCTTTCATGTGCATTACTACGAGTGTAGACAAGCAGCAGGATCCAGACTACAGAACAATGTCCCTTTACATTCCCAGTCAGTTCATACAAGTTGAATGTATCAGAGCTTAGCTGCCACCCAGTGAGAGAAACCTCACAATTCAGCTGCCCTACCGATGAGACAGTCTATCTCCCTCACACGCTTCTGCAGTACTTTTCAGAAAATGCTGAAACAAAAACACATCGCAAGCCTTTGCCCAATTAACTTGATAAATACAGGTAATCACATTTTGCACTGTTAATCGTTTCAGGGCAACATGTCCCATAAGGTAAGCTGGAGGATATTAGTTCAACATTTTTGCGAAGAGCTGAAGAGCCACAATCTGTTCCGGCTCTCCTTGCCTGGATTGTACAAAACATCTCCAGGATGTTCTCCTCTAGTCTCTATTTCTCTGCCTGCACTATATGGGTGTGACTGTTGCCAAGGACAAGTCAGATTAGAGGAGCTATAGCGGAGAGTCCCAGTCATGGCTGCACTTTGCTCAGGATAACCTGCAGTAGGATAAATTGTAGCCAGCACACATGTTATGGTGGTGTCCAAACAGCATCAGGGAACACACAACTGTCGTAGCTTCACTTTCTTTGCAGACAGAACTTGTTATTACAATATGGGATGAACACTGCAATTATATTCCTGAGAGCTGTCATCAGAGGAGAGATGAGACTCAATACATCTATACACATGCCTATACACAGTGATAAGGTATTGACTCCATGCTAATTATAGCAAACAAAAAAAGAGAAAAAACACACAAAGGTATTTTCATCATCATGCTGACTTTGAAATCTCTGAAGTTGCATGCTAACGTCTTACGTTTTCCACAAGCTGTCCAAAGGAACGAGTTTTTTGTTCCCTGGAAGACGCCATCTGTTCTACCAGGTAATATTTTTAAGTTTCTTCTGCATCAGAACTAACAAACACACAAATAAAGAACAATCAAAAACAGGAATCCAGACGTATCCATCTCTCTCTAAAAAAGTTTTATTTTCTCTCATTTTCAACTTAAAGGGAATTTTATATTCACTGCACTCTTGTGTCTACCTGTGTAGCATGCTTCTTCATTCGTCTCTAATTAGATTGTGTTCTATATCCCACAAACACAGACTCATCAGAGTACAGAAAAAGTCAAATATATGTGGAGGAATAAAGTGTTCTTTGTACATGACTCTCTTTGAAGAGATACTTAATTTCAAACACGTCCTCGAATTGCGACTTCACAGTTTTCTCATAAATAAACTATTTTTCTATTTTCTTAACTAAGAAAATATTTAATTACAAAAGTAAACCGACTACAGAATGTTTTAATGATTGGTAATATATGGTATATCAGATATACCGGATTATGTTAAAACAATAACACCAGAACTAAAATACTTAAGCTTTTTTATTCTTGTGCAGTGTCCACTACAATAACATCTGTGTACTACTACAGAGTGAACTGACCAGAAAATCACTGCAGTACGTAGTTGGTATTCTGTAGACGGTGTTATACACCCTCACCTCCTGGGGGCTATTGATCTTCTCCACACAGGCTTCTGCTGCTACAAGGCAAAGGCTGGGCTTTCCTTTGATATGCCCCGGAACTCAAAAGGTACTGGCAACGATCAGCGCTTCACTAGCTTTAGCTATCGGTATCAACTGAGGCTGTCAGACTGCATCTGAAACATTTCAATGTTTGTTTTTTTTGTGAGTAAAATGTGACACTCTGAAAAAGTGCTTGGTTGTTTTGGATGTACTCCAAGATTTTATTAGTCAGCTGTCTATCCGTTAATGTATAGGTACATTCAATGGATATCTTAAAATGAAGGGCTCGCTGCTTGAACATTGCCATTACACACACTGGGGCAAATCACATCAGTGTCATCAGGGTTCATCACTACCCCCACGGTTAACATCCCAAAATGCTGTCTTTAAAAAGTTTGTGAAAAGAATGGCAACTCGCACAGAAATTGTTGTTAATGTTACTTTACTAGGCTTCTGAAACCATTCAGTTCGCATCTGCTCGGAAGTGGCTAGTGAAAGACATGTGAAAACAAATCTCCATTCACACTGCAATGTGACAATTGTTCCTGTCAATTTTGTCAATTTCTATGATTGGTTAGAACATGTCCTTTGTGTTAGATAAAGCAAAGGTCCCCAAATTCAATAATTCTGGGGACGGGGGGCGTATGTGTTATTGTTATAGCGTGAATAAGACCAACAGCTGTTTTGGGTGGATTTAAAAGCTAAGCCTTTTAAACAACAAATCTATATCCAGGCTCACATCAGCCACTTTTGATGTTTTTAAATCATGACTTCCCATGTGGCCATTCAGTATCTGGGCCGGATAAGTTTGCTTGGGGGCCCTATGCGAGATACTAAATCTGTTTGTATAACAAAAAGCCACAAGGGGGACCCTTGGCAATCACAGGCCAAAGGGGGTTGATTATGTCGCTGATGCTGAAAACGGCTCTGTTTAGGGCTAGGTGGTGAATAGGATAACGACACAAGTCAAAATGCTGAAACATTTAATTTAAAAATTTGGGATGTGAATCTCAATATACACCTGGCCTGGGTGAAAACTAAATGGGAGGAACTATTTAAGTGGTACACTGCTCCCACGTTCCTCCTTAGTTTGGATTGCTTCGGATTAGAGTTTGGATTACCTTGTTCTCAAAAGTCAGGGCGTATCAGAAAGGACATCATTTGTGACCTGTCTGAGCACCTCCCCCTGCTCTTATAGAATAATACACAGCTCTGGCTAAAACCTGTACCATCCTTGTTCATTCAAAGTGGATGTGACGCAGCTCTGGCTAAGACTTATGCCACCTCTGAAAAACGATAGTTTAAACTTATGAATGTGCTAGCCAGATCTGGAGACGTTGGGCGGATCGGAACATTGATCAAGGCCATCATTTATCAAAGGTGACATTGGTTGGTTCAAATCTCCATAGTGTCCCTGAGTTTGGAACTTAACCTGAATCACTTCAGACTCAAACTGTATACCTGTGTAAAGCGTTGAAACATCTCCTTGGTCAAATCAAGTGTTCTTTGCACTTTTCTTTCTCTGAAGAGGTACTTAATTCAATTCAACTAAATTATGAAAAAAGAATCAAAGGTGTTTCATGAGAAAATCCAATGATCTGGCAGTTCCTGTAATACATTTATAGTACTGTTCGTATATTTTTAAAATAAGATTAATGCTCCATGTCATTTATGCCAAAAACAATTTTTTTTACTAGTAAGTTGAATATACTAGGCTACCAGCAGGGTACACAAATTATTAGGGTACAGATTTGAGACTTGAAAAATGTCTTCTGTTTTCTGACTGCCTTGTTTTCGTGATATCCTCTACTATCTGTGTGGGGATATGAGCAATATCACTGAATATTAATGCATTTAATGTAATTTCAAACTTAGTCCCAAAAGTATATTCCATCTCAGAACCTACACGTGTAGAAAGATTCAAAGCCCAATTCAATGTTCATCTGCAACCTCTTGATGGCACTTTTGGGATATTTTATTGTAAATTTATTGCATTAATTAAAGAACGGGAATATTGCAAACCTCTAGGTTCATATTGAACAAACTTCATGGGTATAAACTTCACAGAAATACTTATTGCCTAGGTAAATAAAGCTTTCTAAATTAAAATCTTTCCATAAAATACAGCATGAGCAGAACTTTTTGTTCACATCTGCCACCTGTTGGGCATCGCTAAAATTAGGTCAAAAGCACAAGTTCAGAGAAAACACATTCACACAATGAAGAAAGGTGTTTAAACTCCCCTGCCCCTTTAAGGTGATTAGTAGTGATCCAAGCATTAGATCTTTTAACAGTTGATCCAGCTACTGCGGTAGCCCAAACAGGTTACTTGCATCAGTACAAATCTGGCTGTATAACTACGCAGAATGTAAAGGGGTTATGTACATCATGTATACCGTTTTTACTTTTGTTAATGTCCTGTGTGTAGTTGATGTAATTATGCTTTGTATCTTTCAGACATTTTGGTCTGTGTATTAGACATAACACACCATTTATTTGATCTGATCACACACACCCTTACAATACAAATTGACAACAGAGGAAATGACAAGGGTCTTCTCTCTGTGTCTTCAGTGTACTCGTCGAACACATCCATCTGCCATGGGCACAGCGGGATGGTGTTGGCAGAGAACAGCACCTTCCTCTTTCCCCCTGTCCTGTATATCTCCTGCAGATCTCCATGACAACCGTCCTCACTGAGCCAGACGATGGGGTACTTATCACAGCAAGCAGACAGAGTGATAGACTGAAATCCATCATCAGCTTGGAATAGACCATTTTGGTGGACATTCTGTAATACTGTCTGACACTTTCAGTGTAGGTACATATCAGTAAATATTTTCCCCCCTTTAATAGGCTATGTAGATCTAATTTATTTGAATTTTTTTTAAAGCTGTATACAGTAAATTTCTGTACTGTTTAACTATTTTGAGTAATTAACATTAAGTTTATTTGGAAATCAATATGAAAACAATTTTATATTAAACATTTTTACAAATTGATTTACAAATTTAGGTACGTTCAAGTGATACTGAAAGTTGTCCAAGGGCAAAGGAACTGTGAAATAAGTTAGTCTTACATTCTAAGAACAAATTTTTCCTTTGAAACCATGACTAATCAACTTGGCTTTTAACAAAGTTTAAATAGCTTTTTACCAAACTGCCAGAATGCTAATCTCAGCAAGCATGTGTCCAGCGAGATTTTCCAAGTGCATTATCAACACCAGTACTTTGAAACTTTGAAATAGACTTGGATTTTTAGGGAACAGGTAGAACTGGGATGTCCATTTAAAAATGTTAACTCCGTCTAAGGGCAAGAAGAAAAGGGGGGCAAACAAAATCAAGTTTCAATGTACATTTTACCATCACCAGCCAAGACAAGTAACTCCCTCTAGTGTTCAATCCAGTTAGTGTATACAGCATTGAGCTACCCTAAAACACAAGTATACGTTGGTTATTGCTGCATTTTCTTTGATAAAATCCAGGGTTTTAAAAAGCCAAAGAACGATAATTTTGAACAACTTATGGAAGATGGGTCAAGAATTGAGGAATTAGACATAGCAGTTCAACAGATGACCAAGATTCCTGTTAAATTATCAAACTTCCACAAAGAAATTCTCCAATACTAGAAGATGACATTTACTCACAACTTTTCTCCCCATGGATCCACCCTTTGGAATAACAGGGTCATTACAATTAATAGGAAATCATTGTTTATGAGGGATTGGTATGAGAAGGGTATTGTGTTTGTAAATGATATATTAGAAGATAATGGTAACGTTTTGGAACATATTGCTTTCCTGTACAAATATAATGTAAAATGCACTCATAGAGAATATATTAAGATTTGCAAAGCAATACCATTACCATTGTTACAGCTAATTCAAAACAAATTGATGTATGCAAGAATAAGACCCTTACTAACCTTGCCAGACATAGTAATTAATGGATTTATCTTAAATGTCATAACAAATTTATTAGTACATTTTTAAAATCAAGATCATTTTCTGATTATAATAGAGGAATGTGTGTACAAGTTCCGGATATGAATGCCTTGTCCTTAGATAAATCACATTTCAAATTCATCAAATGGCCCATTTCCCCTAAAGTCAAAGAAACTCACTTTAAAATAATTTATAAAATCTAACCGTTCGCTGCCTTTCTTCGAAAAAGGTTACAATTTGAAGTAGATCCCTATGTATTTTGTGAGGTGGATGAGGAGACTTTGGTACATATGTTTCACACCATTACACCACCACCACCAGCCTGAACCGTTGATACATGGCAGGATGGAACCATGCTTTCATGTTGTTTACGCCAAATTCTGACCTTACCATCTGAATGTCGCAGCAGAAATCGAGACTCCTCAGTCCAGGCAAAGTTTTTCCAATCTTCTATTGTCCAATTTTGGTGAGCCTGTGCTAATTGTAGCATCCGGTGTGGTCTTCTGCTGCTGTAGCCCATCTGCTTCAAGGTTCGACGTGATGTGTGTTCAGAGATGCTCTTCTACATACCTCAGTTGTAACAAGTGGTTATTTGAGTTACTGTTGCCTTCCTATCAGCTCAAACCAGTCTGGCCATTCTCCTCTGACCTCTGCCATCAACAAGGCATTTTAGCCCAGAGAACTGCTGCTCACTGGTATGAAACATATGTGAATGTTAGAAACAAATAAACAAACATTTATGAATGTGATAATTAGTTATTTAAAGTGTTTCACATTTAATTAATGTTGCTAACATCTTTAAATGTTAATAACATTTCATTTAAATTTTTTACTTTCAAGACAAACATTTAAGGTTGATACTTAAATATTGACGGATTTTCAAATATCAAATGAACCGTTGCATTTTTCATGTGTGATAAAATTCAGTACTTACTTAAACATAATTATTGGTGTTCTTTGCCTTCCTTAAGTAAACCATGGAATGTTCTTTACAAAATGATTTTTCTAGGTAGTTATTACCACTCATGTTGTACAATTATTATTAGTTTTTTGCTTTTGGTCATAAGTTGTAGGTTTTACGTTATACTTGAAGAGATAGAAAGCTAGATTTAACCGAGAGATCTGCAATGGCAAATATTCAACTAAATTTTTTTATGCCATAAATATATTACCACGAAGACCAAAGATCTATCATTTGTAGGTCCATATATTTATGTTTTATTTAAAAAATATTAATTATAACTTAGGAATATTAGGAATCGCCCCTCCAATTTGGAATTTATTGTTGTGAAAATGCATCAAAACCCGTCGGTATCCATCAATTAATACTCTGAAAGGTACACAGCCTGCAAGAGTAGTTCAGCACCGACTGGAGGAGCGTCACATTCCTCTTGACTGCAATGAGAGCCTACATGCACCAGTGAAGTCATCAGCAGATGGGACTGCCGGGCACAGTGGGTAAATTAAATTTGAACAGCGAATATGAATTATGTGGCTCAGTCTGTGCTCGGGTGAATGCATTTACAGACGGAGCCACTCAGTTAGCCCGATGACTAATCGTCTCACCAGCCAGTATACCTATATCTCAAAAAAACGTATTACCATAAGGTGTCACTAGAGCACCATGCAAAACTAACTTTAAATCACAGATGAACTGAGAAGAAATGCATAAAACTGAACAAAAAAGATCATGCTTCAAAATACTTTTCTACTCCGCATGACGAGTTTGCATCATCCAGTTTCACTTCTCCTACAATACCCTTCAAATCTTCTTGAAAGGAAGACCTGTTAGTGAAGATGCTGAATACATTTATATCCGTCAGAATACATTTTCCACTCAGAAACAGACTTCCCTACACACTCCTTCTTCCTTCCCTTGTTGGAATCATCCTTGCTCTGCCCAACTTTTTTACTTTTACTACAATCACTGTAAGGCAGAAACGTGTGCCTTGCCTTCGATATGAAGTTTTACAGCAATGGTAATATATGGACAGCATGAACACCAGAGGAGACCTTTATACTACTGCTTTGTGACTAAATGAACAGTAATTAACTAAATGAACTAAAAGTACAACAATCTGAGGTAGTGTGATTATTACTACTAACTCACTGTCAGTGAAAAGTCCCTTTTATCTTAAACCCCAGAATTTTCCCTTTGATTTCCCTTCTTCTCACTACACATTGCTGAAAAGATGACACCAAGCCAAGCCAGTGGAATTACTGTGGGTTTAAATATTTAATTATAGGGAAAATTTGAGGTTTTAGAAGATTTTAGATGCTACATGTCGTAAACTGTGCCATTTACTTGTAAAAATTCAAATCCTTCTTGTAAAAAGAGCGGCTTAAATGCCACTCATGACCCCAGAAATAGAAGTAAAGGTGACAGGATTTTGCAGAGATGAAAGTTGGTGGAACATTCAGTAGCTATGTTTTGTCAGACAAGCCATATTAACAGTAATAACATATTAGGATGATGTCAGCTTCAAATACTGTTTTCACCATTTTTGAAAAAATCTGTGACATGTAATGATCACGGTTAGCTGAGATATATTTCGTAAATCATCCCATTTTAGTTTCCTTTTCAGTGTGCTGATAAATGTCTATTGCCAAAAACTAATATGGAAGCATAAGGCTTTATTATTATTTTAAATATTTTAAAACAGTAAAAAGCTTAAAATTGTTTAATGGTTCAACTTACACCCAAGGAAACAACTAGTATTCTGAAAGACATCCTAAACTGTATATCAAGTACATTGAGAAAATTTAATTGTTACTGGACATACAAAGAATGCTTTCGCATTTCTTGAGATCAGTCTTTGTTAATTGCACATGCTTGTCAAGTATGACAATGATGCAATTACATATCACGAATCAGGAAAAAACCCAGACGCAGACAGGATTTAATTGCAGAACCAAGGGAGGGCAGGCGGAGGTCGATAATACAGTGCAGAATACAAGAGACAACAAATTGGCAGGCAGGTTCAGGCTTGAGACAGGCAGGGTCGGTAACACGGGTCAGAACACAAGAGACACCAAATTGGCAGGCAGGTTCAGGTTTGGCTTAGCCAACAGACAATCAGGAAGACCGCTGGTACGCTTGACAAGATAAACTGGCAACTGACAAACACAGAGAACACAGGTCTAAATACACTGGGAATAACTCAAAAGGGAAATGGGGAACAGGTGAAACTATTGACAGAAAACAAGGGAATATGAACTAATGAACAGACAAGGGGCTAATTAATACCAATTAACATATGCACGAGGGACAAACAGCGACATCCCTCGAGCATCTGTTAATTGGTATTAATTAGTCATGTGCCCAGGCAAAAACAAACAAAATAGCACTGCTCAGGCAGAAGTCCTGACATTATGATTATGGTGAAGACACAAATTATGGCAGGTGCAGGATGTAATATAGTCACCTAGTCTAAACAGCTTACCATTTATACAGCTAGATATTTACTGAAGCAATTTAGTTTAATTATGTTGTTCAAGGGTTTGGCATGCCATCAGGAGTCCCGCCCTCAGCCCTGGGGACACGCCCGGGCTGACAGCCAAGCTGTGGGGCCCCAAGACCGTTGGTGCACCTGAGAGTGGTTTAGATGATTACACCACACTCAGGTCTTTGTAATCACTGTGGACCAGATTACACTCTCTGGAGAGAAAACTTTAAACTCAAAAAGCATTGTCTTTGGTGGCTGTTTCCTTGTTCAGCTTTTGTATGCTTTCTAGGTTAATCGTTTAAAAGCAAAAAAATTACTGTTTATTTTAGTTTCCTCAAAATGGTGATTTTCTTGTCATTTTTACCTTTTGTTGAGTTTATTGAACTTCTTTGAGAATATTGCAGAAGAAGGTATGTGCCCCTGTGTCTGGCCACTCATGAATCGGGCACAACCCAGCGTGCCTCAAAGGGTACAACAGCTGTGTTCCTCCTTGGCTTCATTCCTAACATTTGCATGCTAAATGTCCAGGTCCTTCGCCACTACACTAACGCAAACCCAGTAGCTTAACCACAACACCACATGTCTTTAGACAACCAATGCCTAGAATGTCATGCCATGAAAATAAAACAACTTTTGTAAATGTCATCACACAAGCTTTGAAGTGCTCGTAATCAAAGTGTTCTATTAGTCTTTCCAAGAAGAAACGTCCTTCAGAGTTTAAGGAACCACAATAACAATTCACCCCTAAGTAGTAGTAACTATTGAAGAATGATTTGCATTCCTATACTTACCAATTTAACCACGCTTACACAGAATGAATGTTGTGCGTATATATGTATGATTTAGCAGTGTTGCTAAAACCGACGGGGCAGGAGGAGTGGGAGAACGTGCCAATGAGGCCGAGATCAACAGTGCACAACCAGTCAACGATGGGCACAGATGTTGGTGGGGTCTCCCTGACTGTGATGCACTTTTATGGTCAATAACATGTTCAAGGCCATCTGACCACCTAAACAGTCTATTTGTATGTGTTATATAATCACTTGTTGTGTGCTACGTGATCATCTGAGCCCTCCTCTTTTGTACTCTATAAATACGGTTGCATATCCTGTATGCCAGGAGAGTGTTGTCACTGAAATCCATTGAGAAGAAGAGAGAGGTCGTCTGATGTACATCATAATAAATCCTTTCTAACTGAACCCAGTTTCCAGTTTACTCTTGATCAGAACTAGGTCCAAAATCTGGTCCCTTCAACGAACTAGCTATTAATTCAATATTTGTTTCCTAATTTAATAGACACTGAGAAGTTCTGTGTCTTCAGTGTCTATGGTTCCTTCCTCACATCTAGACTATTGCATTTTTGGTGCACGTCCACAGGCAGGCCCAGACCACCAATAAGCCTTGTGGACACTCCTTTATCCATGCTCAGGTGCCCCGCCATTAATCTTATAACAGAGTGACAGCAAAGCTGGCAGAAAAAAGAATATTTTATCTTTGGGTAAGAGGAAAAAGTTTTTGTTGGGTTTTGGTTTCATTTTGTGTAAAAAGTGTGTTTTTCTTGTATTGTTTTCCACAATGAAACAAATGAAACAAAGAAACATATTTCTACAGTTTGGCTTAGTTTAGTTTATTTGTTATTTCTATTTTATACTTATGACTAAGAATGAAGAATGTGTCCCTCCACCTCTCCGTGTCTGATCACATCTGGTCCAGACACACCACAGCTTTATTCACAGTGTCCTATTAGTTACATTCAAAGCAATAAATGCTTTTTTGATATATTGTTGAGTACTTAGACCCTTAAAGATTAAACAAGTCCCTGCTTCGAGCCCTGCAATTACACACAGTGCTGGTAAACTTTACAATTCCTCACTGTGAGCCAGAACACTGGTCTCTACTAGCCAGAAATATATTACCTGCCCTGCACTCTGATTCTTTTCCGCTTCTACCTAACCATTGTCCTGTGTGTATGTACTACTTGTTGTTGCGTGATTTATTTATTTATACGTTTTTGTGTAGTTTACTGCTTTAGCATCGCAATTTTTACCCATGGGGGATAAATAAAGTACCTACCTACCCACAGATGGGAGGTTTGGTGATGATCGAAGAAGAGGCACTGCAAACCTCAAGGTGCCTGCAATGATCGGCACAGAGCTGAGATAAACTAAATCAATGAGGGGTAACCTTCAGCCGATCATTATGTTTACATTTTGTATTTTTATTTCATTTCATCTAGTTTTCTTAATGAATTTTGCAAAACTTCAAAATTTAACACCTTCTCTCAGTTGTGATATTCCACTCATTTAACATAGAGAAAAAATAATTAATTTCTCTCACATCAGGGAATAAATTATGCACCATAGAACGCAAATGATTGCTCAGGACTTTAATGTATCACGCTGCAACAACTCTACTAATGGATGAGTGGAACCAGGCCATGCCAGGAAAATGAGCCATTATGGAATGACGAGGACCCTTTAACGTTAGAACAAGGCACTTAGAGGTTGTATGTACCTGATGTACAGCCTTGCATCCCAGTGTTTCCTTTTAGGATCACCAGTGCATCACGTGCACCACCAACACAAATTATATAACTAAACATGTAAAGCTGTGGTTTCGAGGGAGAAACACACAGTGTTTTCATGTTAGCTTTCAAAAATGAAGACCGAGTGAGGAAATATCCTCGGCTGGAATTCTGAGTCACATAAGTCTCAGCCATTCTGTCCAGTGTTTATCTAACTCGCTGAAATTGATTACACGCTGACGAGTGTAGCTGAGTAAGTTAAGAGTAACCTCGATTGTTGAACAATTGTTTTCCTTTTTTGCATCTTTGGTCTTTCCAAATTGGTTCTCTGAGAGCTAGAGGAAGATACAGGCCAAATTGATCAATCTCTTTAAATGGTAGAACTAATGGTGTTAGGTGTTTAAAGTTATTTTTTAGTACAGGGAACCCATATCAGCGTTTAATCAGCGGAAATTATTTTAAGGAAAATATAGTTGTGACGAGTGAATTTTTGGAGTAAATTTCCCCAATAGAACATAGAATAGAACAACTATTTTTCAGAATACTATCACCAGATTCACTGCACAATATGCCATTTGTAATTCTGCAGTATTTACAAAACAGTGTCTATATATCACAAATAGACATAGGTCTTATTGTTTCATTGTTGAACTAAATGTAAGCTGAAGTTCTTTCTCCATGAGTAATGAAATTTAAACAAAAACACAAATTTAAAATTTCTCTCATTCAAAGCGGTTCTTTTGGTCTTTTGTTTATTTTGTTTAGTTGGTAATACATTATAACCACAGACAATGTAGTTAGACTTGAACAATATGACTAGCACAGAGTTATTTACATATAATGAACAAACGAAATAGGGGCAGCTCATGTGTTATTTATAAGTTGGCATAGGGAATAATGTCTATTTTAAAACTAAGCCACAGCTGTTGGCACATAATTACCTTTTTTCTTTCTTTCATTATTTTATTTAACTTGCAGCTGTACCACCAGAACCAAACAGGGACTAATGCCATTTTTTCCACACGACCGGAAATTGGTATTGGGAATTGGTATATGTAAATCATCAAATTTGGCATTATGAGCATGATACAAATGGTATTTAAGAAGAAGTATTTTTTTGCATGTACGTTTTTACGGATGCAGAAATGTATATTCTAACCGACTTTTAATAATATACATTCTGTGTAAAATATGCATAAATACAGAAGTTCCTAAATTTTTGTCATGATTCCAGTCTTCAGTCAAACATGACCCGTAGTTTTGGTACAGCTGGACTAATAACTTTTTGTATATAGCACTTCACTTTGCCTGGTCGGAAAGAAAAGAAATACAGTAACGAGCTAAGAACTGTTTACCCAAGCGGGGTTTTCCCAAAATATATATTCATTTATTTTACTTTCCTAGTTTGCTGCTGGCTAATGGATTTTAACAACCATTCAGAGGCTTAGGGGCACAAGCCTTTCAAGTCCATTGTTTAATAACCAGTCGTTCAACAACGAGCAGGGAAAAAAACCATCAAAGTCACAGCAAAGGTAGCTGACTTAAATACGAAACATTATTTGCGAAAAATAATTGATCTAAATTGAATATACTATGGTCGCTCAGCGATTCACTTAAAACATAAACATTAAATTGACTCTTTATTCTTGCTTTTTTGTAGTCGAACATTAGTTCGATTTGGCCTTCCTCCGCATGTGTTGAGATTGTACAATGATTTTGAAGATAACAAACCTTTTTGTTTGCTTTGATAAAATTACTATATGGACTTTTTTTTATGGAAAAAATTGATGTCACACTATTTACATAATCAAATCAGTAAGAAATTATTTCATCTTTAAAGTAATTAAATTCCAAGTATTAAACCTATTATGTTCAGATATGATTATACTTCCATCTAGTGGGATAATATGGTAATGTTAATGTTTTACAACATTTACTTTAAATACAAAGATGTAGTTTTATTGAATGGAATTACAACGAGTAGTTGTATACCAATACCAATTTTTTATTACCTGACAATTTATACAAATTCTTCATAATACTGAAAGTTATAAATATACTGAATGTATATAAATGCAAGCTACTCACTGTCATGTTCTTGGAACCATTCTAAGACAAGGCATGATTTGTGATATAGTGCATTATGCTGCTGGAAGTATCAGTGTGATGTAGGGTAAACTGTAAACCATGACGGGCTGCACCTGGTCAGCAACAGTGTTCTGATTTGCTGTGGCATTTAAACATTGCTCAATTAGTAAGGGACCTTATGTGTGCCATGTATCATTGACACCATGGACTCCTGCTGCTGCCATCGGCATGGCAACTGGAACCGGGATATGTCAGACTAGGTGATGTTTTTCCACTTCTCAGTTGTCCGGTGTTCTAGTTTTTAGCTGATAGGAATATGTCCGGTGTATTTGTCTGTTGCAATAGCCCAGCCTTGGAAAAGACGAGTTGTGCATTCAGAGATGCCATTCTGCATTTCGCTCACAGGACTGCCACTGACTGGAGGTTATTACCATTCTCGGTAAACCCTAGACACTGTCAGGTGTGAGATACTGGAGGTGGCGCGCTTTGCACCGCCAGTCTTACCACATTGACAGTCGCTAATTATGCCCATTCTGGTGTTCACATATAGTGCCTTGCGAAAGTATTCACCCCCCCGTGGCATTTATCCTATTTTGTTGCCTTACAACCTGGAATTAAAATGGATCTTTTGGGGGTTTGTATCCTTTGATTTACACAACATGCCTACCACTTGGAAGATATATAGATATATAATATAAGATTTTTATTATGAAACAAACAAGAATCAAGACAAAAGAAGAAAGAAGTCAATACTTTGTAGACCCACCTTTTGCTGCAATTACAGCTGCAAGTCTCTTGGGGTATGTCTCTATAAGCTTGGCACATCTAGCCACTGGGATTTTTTCCCATTCTTCACAGCAAAACTGCTCCAGCTCCTTCAAGTTGGATGGGTTCCGCTGGTGTACATCAATCTTTAAGTCATACCACAGATTCTCAATTAGATTGAGGTGTGGTCTTTAACTAGGCCCTTCCAAGACATTTAAATGTTTCCCCCTTAAACCACTGTTGCTTTAGCAGTATGCTTAGGGTCATTGTCCTGCTGGAAGGCGAACCTCTGTCCCAGTCTCAGTTCTCTGTAAGACTGAAACAGCCTCAAGAATTTCCCTGTATTTAGCGCCATCCATCATTCCTTCAATTCTGACCAGTTTCCCAGTCCCTGCCGATGAAAAACATCCCCACAGCATGATGCTGCCACCACCATGCTTCACTGTGGGAATGGTGTCCTCAGGGTGATGAGAGGTGTTTGGTTTGCACCAGACTTAGTACCTTCTTCCATATGTTTGGGGAGTCTCCCACATGCCTTTTGGTGCACACCAAACGTGTTTGCTTATTTCATTCTTTAAGCAATGTTTTTTTTCTGGCCACTCTTCCGTAAAGCCCAGTTCTGTGGAGTGTATGGCTTAAAGGGGTCCTATGGACAGATACTCTAATCTCCGCTGTGGAGCTTTGCAAATCCTTCAGGGTCTCTTTGTTGCCTCTTTGATTAATGCCCTCATTGCCTGGTCCATGAGTTTTGGTGGGCAGCCTTCTCTTGGCAGGTTTGTTGTGGTGCCATAACTTTCTTTCCATTTTTAAATAATGAATTTAATGCTGCTCCGTGAGATGTTAAAAGTTTTGGATATTTTTTTATAACCAAACCCCGATCTGTACTTCTCTACAACTCTGTCCCTGACCTGTTTGGAGAGCTCCTTGGTCTTGCGTGGTGGGGCCCCTTGCGTGGTGGGGCCCCTTGCGTGGTGGTGCCCCCCAGTGCCCCTTGCGTGGTGGTGCCCCTTGCGTGGTGGTATATATATATACTGAGATCAAGTGACACTTAGATTGCACACAGGTGGACTTTATTTAACTAATTATGTGATGTGCTCATCACTACACACATATTGTTAGCTATTTGTATAGCTGCAAAGTTAACTAAGTCGAAAGCAATAACTAATGAGGAGAACAGCTAATACTGCTGTTGCATTTTGTGAAAGCCATTTATGTAATCAATAGCAATATACATTTGTTCAGATGTAAAAGTTGATGAAATATCTGGATATTTCCTCCTTTCTGTTCGTTTTTACATATACAAATTATATTGTATTTCTTTATTAATATGTTCATAGAATTCATATCCCCAGTTCGTCCACAGAGGTTGCAGTCTCCTGAGTAGTAGCTCTGTTTCCCCCTAATTTTCTGTTCACCGACCCTATTGTAATTCAGGTTAATTGATCCCATCGTTTTCTGTTCACAGAGCACACCTGTCCTTAGTTACCCTTGTTAATTAGTTTATAGTATATATGCCTTGATGCGGTTCCAGCTCTGACAACTGAAGCGTTGCCATTGAGAATTGTTGATGGTTCACCGGATCACTGTGAAGACTTCCTGCTGCTGTACTTTGCTGTACTTTGCTGTACTTTGCTGTACTTTGCTGTACTTTGCTGTACTTTGCTGTACTTTGCTGTACTTTGCTGTACTTTGGACTGATTTCACTAATGATGCCGCCAAGATTTCCTTCCTGATCACCCTGCTGACAGGGAAAGTGTTTCATTGGGCGTCAGCTGTCTGGAAGCAACAAGGGGTTTACCCGGTACCTGAGTAAGGGCAATTACCCGGTACCTGAGCCATTTTATATCACATTTCCAGGCGATATTCAACCACCAAGCAGAGGAAAAAGATGCTGGAGTCCAGTTGCTCGCCCTCCAGAAGGGTAGTTTGCAAAAATAGTTATATTTTACTTAAAAAGGTTATTTTAAAATCATTTTATTGCAATCCTGTAATTAGTTTCCTAACTATCCTTCAAAATGTCATTCAAAGTGACCATATTAAGTGGTATTCTCTAACTAAACATATTTTCAAAGTAACCCTCCCAACTCATAATGTGCATGTAATTTGCTGTTATTGGTGTTTTAATGAATTACCTATTATCCAGGAGCAATTCCCCATGGAAGCATATCTTTTTCCAGATTTATGCAAAAACTGATATTATTCCACATATTTAAAACCTTTTTATTTTTTTATCTTTTCTTCATCTTTCCTTTATTTTCTTCTGTAACTATTTATTTTCTGCATATCTTGAGATTTGAATTTATTCATCTAAATATATATCTAAAGAATATCCTTTGAGCCTCTTCACACACATCAGACATTACAGTCTCAATATAACTATCCGTATTCTCAGACTCACTACACTAACAAACTTTCACAAAACACATTGCTACATTGTTTGTACCATATATTTCCAGACATCCCTCAATTAAAAGTCTGCTATTTTTGAGTGATTTCATGAAATAAGTACTGCATTACATGCACCAAGACAATGTTCCTATGCAGCCCAGTGGTTTGTGTCATTACTATTATTGTAAACAGTCACAGCACAGTGTTCACCTCCTTCCAAGAATTCGCTGGTCAGGAGCCACAACAGCTGGAAGCCATTTCAAAGTCCAATTAATGTCTGTCTGTGTCAACATCTGGAAACCACTTCTGCTGCTTTGGGAGCCTGTTTTCTTGAGTGAGTATGCCTGTCATTTATGGAAAGCCAATATTTAGCTTTTTGGAGTGCCCATAGGATTCTGTTCCAAACCTGATTTTATATGCATTTCATCTCAACGAGAACTAAATTTTGTTGTTAGCATCATGAACTCATGAGTCTAGTACACTGGTAGCACACGATCGGTAAACTCTGTAGGTAGATCTCTACCTCTTTAAGCTCAATAACATTTTGTAGACCCTGCCTCCAAAACGTTCTGTGTGGAAAGGGTGGTATGCTACCTAAAACAGAGAAGCCATTTCAGCTACATCTTCTGGTCTACCTCGAGTACAAATGAATCCTGGGAAGATTCAACCGTTAATTATGAACACAGAAAAGCTGTGTTTTATGTCTTGAGTTATCCAGGCATGTCTTAAAACAGGTCTGGTTGACTGAGCATTAGGGAGCAACAGTTCATGGTTTGGTTCGTACTTTGGCTTTTGTGTCACAGTTTGATCCTTACCTTGGTTAAACAACCTAAATTAATTAGTTTTATTTAGCTGAGTGTCACAGGCTGTTGGGAGAAGCACACTCTTTTCCTCTCTGTTCTCCTCTCTCTTGTTATTGAAATGTTTTTGTTTTGTAGGGAAGGTGAGCCTTGTGTCACCAAGCCAGGCATAAAGGAACTGAGTGCGAGAAATAAATATGTTTTTCATTTTGAATGGGTGCCCCTTTCTCCATTTTGGCATCTCTTCTCTCCACCTAGAAAAGGAAAAAGAAACAGAAATCATGTCCCTTGGGCTCAGAATGAAAAAAAAAAAAAAGAAAATTATTTTTTGATTTAGCTATTTAATTACAGTGCACAAACTGCAGCAGCAGAAAATAGGCCACAATCACTGTTGCCAGCTTGTTGCTGTACAGGAACCCAGGTAACTCAGGAATTATTTTTCAAGAGCCTTATAGTCATAGTCATAACAACTATATGATCACAACACCTTTTTAAAAATGATCAATCACATTTTTTTGTATATGACATCATTGGACGCAACATCTGGGAACTGGATTAATTTAAGACATAAATTAACTGTAGAGTAACCTCAATTAAGTTTTCTAGGGTTCATTATCTAAAGGAAATGAATTTTCTAGACATATTTTTATATGACCAAACAATATTTGCAATATTGTTACCATGGAACAAGTTACGATGTTCCATCCCTGAAATTAAGTTTCCAAAATAGTCAATTGTTAAAGAAAATGTTTTTAATTTTAATCTAACTAAATTAATCTAACTCATACTTTGAGTGAAACCCGTAAGACATAAGTAATTGCTTTAGAGCAAAGGGATACAAAGATAATATCGTTAATACTCATTTTTCACACTAAAACACTGTATGTTGTGCGGCGAGGAAGCATGTACACTGAGTGACTGCCTGGCGGAGGTATAAAGGTTTAAATGGAGGCTTGACAAACCTCTTTGGTAGCAACCAACAGGGGAGCAATTAACCTATTCCAATTACTGATATTATTTTAGACATCATTCTGGCTATCAAAACTATTCCCTCGGTACACCAACCTGTTAAAACAGTTGTGAAAATTAATCCGCAATGCTCTTTGCAGAGATGTTAGGAATCAATCAATCATTCATGTTAACTCATAATTAACAATGAATAAAACAAACTGATACTCTCTTGTACTTCGTTCCAATAGTTTGATGAGATCTATGGCAATCCTTTTGAAGGGGACCTTGAAAGTGGTAAAAGATGTGAAGGTGCTTTTGGCATGGCCACAGGATTGTTTTTCTGACATTAAAATCCATGTGTCCATGTGTCTTGGCACTGGGTTACAGTAAATTGCATTGAAAACCAATTTCCAAAGGCTTTCAGACACAAGCATATTATTTTCATCAAGCAAATTTTACAAATTTAATTTGTAATGAAGTGACGAACAGATTGCACTTTCCAAAGAAAATAAACAGAAAAACCAAATCTGATTGCAAAAAAAGCTCCCCTGACCACAGAGGCAGTGGAGAGAACGCCTGGAAAATCTCATGATAGCAGACACGTAGTATGTGCTGATGATGTACTGATGATGAAGTTGTTATATAAACAGTTGAGTTGACAGCTCAAGAGCTTCAGCACTTTGTAGAAGGTTGGAGGAATAGTCAACATTGTATTTCAGGTGGTTCATTCTCTATTCTTTAGTCTTGCTGCTGAAACTTCACTGGAAATGAAACCCTCGTCGGCTTGGCCACAGGTTATTGCTCCAATGCTCAGAAGAAAGGGAGGAAAAAGTAGAGACAGAAAGATAAATATGTCCAGCAGCTGAGAATATAACAATGTTGTTCGACTGAATTTAGCTTCAGTAGGAACCATGGAAACCATAAGTGGTGAGATGCAAGAGAAAGATACACACCCCTAGGAGCAGGACCAGACCAACAGGAGCGGGCCTGCGATTAGTGAAGTGACAGCAAGCATCTGAAAGATTTAATGGCCATATGCCACCCTCCATCTCAGCACTCAAGTTGGCTACAGGACAAACTAAACAGATGTGTTTTAATTTAAATACTGAGATAGTGTCTGATTTCCAGACATTCCCATGCTCAGAGAAGGGCTGTCAACCTTCAAGTCTTTGGCAGCAGTGGAGCCAGAGACCCCCAAAGGCATTTTTGAGGTAAAGCCGCAGGCGCAGTCATCCTCCCATGAGAAGGAAAAAGAAGCCAGGGAAGGAGAGTTTCAGACAATAGACGAAGTTCCAGACAAAGCAGACGTCTGCGGAGGGGCAACAGCGGAGCAGCAGAAGATGAAAGTGCTGCAAGAGAAAAAATAGCTCAGCTAAGGAAGCGCGTAGGCCTTCCAATCGACTCACAAACAAGGTAGCCCGTTCCATTCATCAGCAAAGTAGCATTCAATTACAAAAAAGACTGAGCTATTTTCAGGTTTCTTAGCCTTACTTGAGGTTTATGGTCACGAGATATTAAATCCGACCATCGTCTGGGAAAAGAAATTTACTTCTTGGATAGTGAGGGATACAGATCCAAGGAATTCAAACGCATTGCACCGGCCCCTTAAAGTTGCTGTCCTGGGTGCATTTTGTGTAACCGTTGTTGGGAAAGGGTCTTCTTTGTTTGGATAGAGAGGAACGCAGAAGAGAGGAATAAAATGCATTTAGGTCATGCATGTCTCTGGCCGTGGTGGCTAAACAAAGCAATAACGATGAGATTCGCCTTTGCCTCTGAAGCTTCGAATGGCCTTTTTTGTGGAAAAAACGTCCTCCAATTTACATCGGGCCCTCACAAGGGTAACTGATATTAACCTTGCATACGTAACTGATAAAACATGACTTCTGTAATACCAATAGTGTAAGAGAGGAAGAAGGAATGTCTCTTTGCTCTTTTTTTAACTAAATGGTGGTTTCCAGTTGGAATTTGACAACTGCTGCTAAAAGCAGCAGAGCTGTTGTAGTTCGTTGTCCCAACTTTTATAATCGACTAACAAGGGCTCTGCAGGTGGGCCAAATGGAAGATGGAGCTGGGACCTAGTTAAAGAAAAGCTTTAGCTAGGGGGGGAAGTGATGCACCAGCATACTGAGTGAGAGTTGAATTGGAGTGAGAAATAAAAGACCAGTCTCAGCAAGTTTTTGGCTTATGGTTTTTAAGCTAGGTGGTGAGATTGTTAGTCATCTTCAGTCGTCTGACTGGAGCTTGAAAAATGGAACTGTACTCCTAGAACAGCGGCAGATTATGTCCCACTGGGATGCAATTAACTCGTAATTTTTGTGTTGCCAGCTAAAGACGGTATTGGGGCTGGAGTGACCCTTCCTCTAGAAGACTTGGCAACATGGCAGTATTATCTTGTGAGACTTCAGAGAATTGTGTCTAGACCTAGGGGAAATCAGATGTGCAACAAAGCTCAACCCAGCCTCCTGCCATCATGGGTCCCGAGGAATTAGCCCTTTTTGACTGTTTTTGGACTGGTTTTTATGTATATATTTATACTGTCTTTGCTGGTGTGTCAAAGTCAAGCAAAATAATTCCAATGTAGTGATGCTAAAACTAGTTTTGGGGCTGTCTGCTAATAAGGCATTATAGGGGAAGTTTTTTGAAGCAATACATGCATGGTTTAATTTGGTCAACATCTTTAAATGAGCACCAGTTTATTAATTTAACTCTATTTCTGAGATGGTAAAATATAGAATTCATTTGGAACTTTCACAAGGGCCAATTCTGTACTGTGAATGGAAAGGTTCCATAGGTAGTATTTCCCTGAGTTACCCCACCCTTGACATCAATAATAAATATGTAGGGGACATGGTAATTTTACATAAGACAAAGTAGTCTGGTCAACATTTACTTACGGCAGTTTCACTCTCCCCCAGCTTGTATTTATGGCACTATTTACAAGATTTCCAAATATACTGTAATAATATGTTCTCATCAAGAAAATGTTTGTATTCATAAATTCTTGATAGTTAAGTGTCTCTCTATGTACACTAAACAGTTAAGTAAGGGTTTGCAGAATATAACCCTGTATAAGTAGGAGGTCCATTCTTGCTGTCAGGACTGCACTGGAGATACCCTTCTTCAGTTTTGCCTCATCATATCTCTCCCACATCACGGGATAGGCAGGGAGAAAAGCACTCAAGAAAAGCAGAATGTAGTTTAGCTGACAAGCCAAGGGAGGTAGAGTTGCAATTCAATGTTTGTGCGACAATTAAGTAGTCTCAGCAGGCATAAACTATGGCCCACATATAGAACGTGGAGAGATGCAAGGGAAGGTAATATAGGGGTCGGAGTCTTTCCCAACCTCCCGGGACCACAGCCAGCCCAACGAGGCTTATATAAGATTGTTGGGTCCGGGTTTGTTTGTTTGTCAAGTAGGCTTGTTTAAGCAATTTGGGAACATAGCCAATGTGTTAATGATATTGAGCATAGATGAAGAGAATACAGGGAGGCGATCCTTTACTAATTTAGTCAGTACCGGGTCCGGCAAACATGTTGTAGTTTTAGAAGATAATTATTTTTTGCCTGTTCACATCTATTTCCACAGATTAGTATATAATCAGACGAGGTATTATCTCTGCCAATATGTTCAAACTGAATTTAAAAAGTTCAATAAATCATTACTAGTATGGTGTTTTAGGAGATATTTATATGGTCAGACCACACTATGTTATGAGGGAATATGATTAGGTCGCATATATCAATACCCAAGGTAATCACTAGGTCAAATATATATATAATACATACGTTAATGCACATTATTTGTATTATAAAACCAATGCACGGTACACATGCTTATTATTAACTCAAACTAGTAATAATAATAATAATAATAATAATAATAATAATAATAATACATGAAGTATGATTTTGTGGTTTAAAACTTTTCTGTCTGCTTAAATACAAAAGTCTATTGTGCCACGCCAAGTCTAGTGTTAGCCTGTTGGCATGGTAACATGATGCTGCGTGTTATGCTTTAAATGTACCTTTAGTATGGGGCTTTATTTGAAAAAAGACCATATGCGTGTCCAGTAAGATCACATTCTGTGACCAAATACACTTATAACAAGGAGTGCTTGATTAGTTCTGGTATTTGCGCTGAAAATGAGAGATTGAAAGAGATGGAGAGGGAATTGTTACCAAAAAAATCCAAAAAACTTTTTAGATTTGAAAGGTTTAGATTTTAGATTTGAAAGGTTAAAATTTGGGGTCGCAAGCAGCCAGAAGCCACACCCTCAAGCCTAGGGGAATGGGATGACGGACAGCCAAGCCGGGGGTGGGCCTCGTTGTCCACATAAGTGTGGTTCCACTGATGGTAATCACACTCAGGTGCAAACAATCAAAGACTCTTCGAAAGAGCTGGCAGAGCTAGGTCAAGGAGGAAGGTTTCGGGGAGATAAGGTTGAGTTTGGAAGGGTGTGTGGTTTTGAAGGATTTACTATTTAAGTTAAATCTGTGACAATGTGGTTTTCCCCAATGTGGGTGATTTCTTTTGAGTTTTCACATCTTTGTTAAGCCTTTTGGTTGGGTTGTTCTGAAAAATAAACGGCGTAAACCCTCCACCTGTGTCTCCGCCTCCTGCCGCTCTCCAACCAGAAACGCCCTCACGTGCTGCAGATAGTTTGGGGTGATTACTAGAGCATTCACAATGACAGTAAGAAATTACTTTGGTAAAAACAAGAACTGAATGTTTATAGTACAAGTCTCCAGTCTGGCCTGTTTCCCTGCCACAGGTTGTGCTTTGTGCCAGAGCCCTTTGCAAACAATCCTGTGAATGGATAAATCAAACTGTTACATAATAATCCTAAGAGACGTCCAGAAGTGAAGTAAAGAACAATCTGTTTCATAAGGAAGGAAAAGTATATTTATGACCAACAGGGTGAAATTACACATTTTCCATTGTTTAGATTTGGCAAGATAAAAAACCAAAACTAATTCATAGAAGGTTGGATGTTCCTCAAATTACTCTTACATAGGACCAAGATATTGCATTATTATCAAAAACATACTTAAAAAAACAACTTATATAAGTGCATTGAATATATTCAGGAAAATATAAGATTTTACTGAACAAAAAACCTATACATATACACACACACATTTATATATATACAGTGGGAGAACAAGTATTTGATACACTGCCGATTTTGCAGGTTTTCCCACTTACAAAGCATGTAGAGGTCTGTAATTTT
>JAOYSI010039506.1:0-16558 GCA_025775065.1 Hiodon alosoides
TTTTTTTTTTTTTTTTTTTTTTTTTTATGTTTTCTTTTTTTTTTTTTTTTTTATAAAAACAAACCAACCCAACCCCCCCCCCCCCTCAACTGTTAATCATTACCGGGGCTGTCAAATGAACCCAAGACGTTCTGTAGTTACAGACGCAACAAGGTTTCTCATTGGCTGCAGGCTTTACACGATGATAGCAAACATTTATGCCGTAATGAGGATTATCCCACACAGCTCAAAGCCAGGCAGGCAGGCTGGATCTCTTCTGGACATTCTTGTTTTCACTGGCATGTTTCCGAAACTGTTCATCTGATATGAGGAGTAGGAGATTAGCCTGGTCTGAAGGAACAGGGGTTCTACACATTTGCAAATGGTCTCTATGCAAGGGTTCGACACATTTGTGAGGACATTGGGCCAAGTTTGACCCGGAGCTAAAGGTACTGACAAAGCTACAGATTCAGACAAAGGCTATGTGGAAGTCGATTAGACGAATAAAGCGCATCTGTGAAACAGACCCTGTCATTGTGTCGCCAGTAGTGGGTAGATTGTTGAGGTCACTTCACCAGGAGCTATACGTAAAAGCTTTATGTGCACGCAGTATGTGGCTTGTGCACATGTTGCTGTCCGTCTGTGATGTCGTTCGCAGCTGGTGCTAGAGCCTTTAGAATATGTGGCAGTCGGGTCGCAGTTTACAGCAAGCTCCAACACACGGGTCAGTAGGCATTTGTGCTCCTGTCTAAGCAGTATTCACTCTGTCAGTACTGCTTTAAATGTGTAGTGTTCTGTGTGTTGAATTTAATTTGTCTTTACTGCTTTACATGTGGAGTTTTAGCAGAATGTACCCTTTCAGTACAGATTTAAATGTGGAGTTTTAGCAGAATGTACCCTGTCAGTACTGATTTAAATGTGGAGTTTTAGCAGAATGTACCCTGTCAGTACTGATGCAATTGTGGAGTTTTAGCAGAACGTACCCTGTCAGTACTGATTTAAATGTGAAGTTTTAGCAGAATGTACCCTGTCAGTTTTGCTTGAAATGTGGAGTTTTAGCAGAATGTACCCTGTGAGTACTGATTTAAATGTGTTTTAGCCAAATGTAATGGAGTTTTAGGCCAGAAGGAAGGATTCCCATCACTGCTTCTTTGACGGAGATTTTGTCTTCTGACTACTGCGGAAAATTGCAAGAGCCTTCCTACTAAATAATTCTGAGACTCCACCCACATGCTGGGCAGTCAGCACAGATCGCTGATACTCCACCCCCATGCTGGGCAGTCAGCACAGATCACTGATACTCCACCCACAGGTGGGCCGGTCCACACAGATCACTGATACTCCACCCACAGGTGGGGCAGTCCGCACAGATCACTGATACTCCACCCACAGGTGGGGGCAGTCCACACAGATTACTGATACTCCATCCACAGGTGGGGCAGTCAGCACAGATCACTGATACTCCACCCACGGGTGAGCCGGGCCACACAGATCACTGATACTCCACCCACAGGTGGGGCAGTCCACACAGATTACTGATACTCCATCCACAGGTGGGGCAGTTAGCACAGATCACTGATTGTTGTTGTTTTTTTTGCGTTGTGGAGTTTTAGTCCGGAGAAACATGCAGAGTTAATAATATTAAAAAGTATAACAGTATTAAAAAAGAAACAGTTTTATAGGCACTTCCTGGGTTGGTGAAGTTTGACTGGCATGGTCGCAGCAGCTGGGCAGCGGCACATGTTTGGGCTGCCCCTCTTTGGCGGCTCTTTACACCTCCTCACCCGTATGCTGTTCCTTTGGGCAGGGCCGGGAGCTGATGGATCCCTACAGCCTGTTGATCGCCGCCATCTTGGTGACCAGCTTCCTCACCTTCCAGTGGCTCTTCCACATCGTCAGCCCCTGGGCGTCGACCCGCGTCAGTCCCGGTTTCCTCCAGCTTAGCCACAAGCAGAGAATTGAGTGGAACTCTAGGTATAGACACCTAACCGATGAAATGTTTTCCCAAAGCTGAATCCTACGGCAGGATGTGTCCTCCAAAAAGTGAAGGATTTAGCTGCACTTTGGTTTCACATTGCTAAACATAGAAGGAGTTATTTATGGATTCCTGTTGAGAGGGAAACAGAGGGGTTCCTGATACGTAGATACACACACACATAAACACAAGCTATACATGGCATGTGTGTGTATATATATATATAAATATTTAGCTCTGTTCTGGTTCTGAGCCAGTGCTGACCATGGTGAATGTGTATGTCGCTCATTTTAAAGTTACTCAATATCTCACTCATTTTAAAGTGACTCAATTGGTTAGTCTTTTTTAAAGTGTCTCAATATCTCATCATTTTAAAGTGACTCAAAGTGTTAGCCTTTTTAAAGTGACTCAATATCTCATTCATTTTAAAGTGACTCAATATATCACTCATTTTATAGTGACTCAATTGGTTAGTCTTTTTAAACTGACTCAATATCTCACTCATTTTAAAGTAGCCTGGTTGACTTTAAATAGTGTAGTACCTGAGAGGTGTTTCAGTGCAGGGGTGCAGCTTGGTGACTGAGAGCCCCTCCCATCCTGCAGTCAAGTCTCTCCCCAGTAAGACCAGTACCGCAGGGCTGCATCCTGTCTACCCGTCGCCTTGCTTGGAGAGTCTACAGATGATCCTGATCTGCTTGATGCATCTGCCTGTGCCTGCTCTGGCCTGTCAGTCAACTAGGTGGAGCTCTTCACATAGGTTAATGTGGTGCCTAAGCTTGAGAAGACCTGCAGCTCACCTCCAAGCTGTCAAACTCAAACATTGTAACGCAGTTATGCAGTCTTTCATTCATGGGGATTAGTTTTTAGGGATTTAGTCTTCAGATCGGTGGCTTAACATAGACAAAGATCTATTTAGGTAGCATTTAATAAAGCCAGATATTTATCCAGTGTGTGTGTATGTGTGTGTGTGTCCATCACCCTGTTTTAGGACTGTGTCCACATTGCACGCCCTATCGGTGGGTCTCCTCTGTCTATATATATTGTTCTTTGAAGACGCCATCCATGAAGACCCAGTCTGGTAAGGTGTTCCCCCTGTGGCCCTGCAGGACGTATACTTTACCATTCAGAGATATGGGGCGACGTGTGTAGCCCAGCTTTTTATTTCTGTGATTTTGTGAAAACAGGGGCGATCCCACTCTGGTGAAAATAAATGTGGGCATAACCACAGGCTACCTCATTTCAGGTGAGAGGTCACTTCCACTCTTCCACTCCAATGGACTTGTCATGCCTCTGTTGACTGTGACGCAATGCACTTATTCAATAGTTTTGCAGGAAGCTTGCCGTTTTACACTTCACACATATTTTAATATGGGTATTATTTAAAGGCAAACTGAACTGGTTTACACATTGGATCTTCAAATTACATTCTTGAACCGTTGGCACTAAAGCTGCTGTGGCCACAGCTCTACCAGGAGGTATCCAGGGGAATATCTGCATCAGAAACGCAGTGATCTCTATGGTTTCTGCCCTCTGTTGGTACGCGAAAGCTGAAAGGCTAGTATTCCTACCATTGGAAACTGTTCAGATTGTACAATTGGTTAAATTTCGTTTTTGCATAGTTAACCCACTGTATCTCCAGTTAACATAGAAATGTCTCTGTAGCTGTCTTTGAAACGGAAACGGAAAAAAGCTTTGGGGCTTAAAACTGTTTCATTCACCCTCATAAATTTTAACGCTATCTGGAAATCATAAATTTCCACCATGAAACCCAACGAAAATGGTTTTTAAGTGGCATGACCAGCCAGCCAGTCATTACTGATACACTTTTTTTTTTCTTGAAATATATTTTGTTTATTTCTGTCCTGCAGATCTGCTGCTCATGTTTTACTACTGGAACGCTATAGGGGACAAGTCTTTTGTAGTTCATCACCTGGCCTCATTGTATGCTTCCTACTATGTACTGGTGAGTGCCGTATTGTCCAATAGCAAAGTGTGCAGGCAGGAGGGGACAGAGACAGCCAATGGGTGAACAGCTATGTTACTGGAGGGAGGGCGGACAGCGCTGGGCATCAGCCAACCCCGCCCATCCCACAACTGACAAAGGGGTGGAGTCTCTATGAAAAGCTGTGGAATGCCTTTTTGGGCAGATCGAAAAGGGGAACCAGGAAAGTTAGCAGGGGATGCTGGGATATGGGGTCGAATAGCGTGTGACTTTCTTTGCTTGCTTATCATGGAGTCTCTCCTTGAAAACATTTAAGCTCATTTATCTCTCTCTGCCTCTTGAACAAGCCTGTTTATTGTTTATATTTAAAATATGCTGGTGCATTAATATGAATGCATGTTTAGCTCATTAGCACAATGTATTTTCAAACTTCAACAAAAATCAGATAAATGTTAACATACTAATGCTCATTTGAAAGTGTATCTGTCTATCCTTCTGTCTTTGTCCTGTCGCTCTTTATCTCAAAATTTTACCCCTTCATTTCCATTTTCAAACACAGAGAGGGTATATTGGTGAGATGTATTGATTTAGGGAAATGGAACATAACGTCACTTCTGTCTTGCTTCTGTAAGCCTGCACAGGTAGGAGGCAATGAGCAGCAATATACACACTGGAGAAAGGGATAGAAAAGCTACATAAATTGCGTCTATTGTTACGGTTTTTAAAATTACATTACCTGTGCACATCCCCCGTTACTCGATCAGGGTTACCTTTGATTTTAACCCCCATTACCTGTGTCTCCTCCCCAGTTAGTGTAACCTTTGATTTTAACCCCCATTACCTGTGTCTCCTCCCCAGTTAGTGTAACCTTTGGTCTTAACTTCCTTACAATGTCAGCTGGTACATGTGCTGTGTGCAGAGGGCTCATGAACCTCTTATAACTCCTGTCCTCCATCACCTTCCCTTTCATATCTAGTCCAATTGAACCAGAATCTGCTATTTAGCTTGGGTTTGCCTAGCTTACGCTCAGAGACTGGGCTGTTAAACTCAGGGACGAACTTGTTGCGCTAGTACACGGCTGTTTTCTACAGTGCTGGGAACATTATCCACAGCAATTGGCCGAGGGATGTAAACAGCCCCGGAGACATGTGAAGGAATGTTCTGTCCTGGCTGCTGACTTTTGAAGCCTTTTGAGCTGGTCAGTGATTGTGACCAGGCCCTGAACTGAAGGTCTCTGTGGGGTGTTACTGCAACTGTTGTTTGTTGTGTGTAAGTCTGACTCTTTGGGGTTGCTGGTTGGTTTTCCAGTTTTAAATTTACATGGATGACTTTGTCAAACTTTTCTGTACATGCAGCATGCTTTCTGTGCTTGAATGTGAAGTATCTACTGCTCTGTATCTTTAATGAAATGAGAAGTTACAAAGGCACGTTCTACATTCAGGACTGTTACTATCCAAAAGTAACGTGATGAAGTGGTCTTAGGAGCAAAAAAACCAGGTTGGGTTTCTGTCCATGGGTTGGTATTTAGCATGTGAATTTGAGAACAGAGCCAATAGAAGAGAAAACTGCCTTCAGTTTGCCTCCAGGGGAAACTTGGGTTTATTTATGGTCTATTTTAGTTTCTACCTTGGTTAGAAAATCATTGTGTTGTGGTTTTAGATGCATTTTTAAAATGTATTTCTGCAGAAATATTACTCAATAAGAAGTAAAAAAGCAATGTTTATTTAGATTTCGTTGTAAGTGTAATTTTCGTTTACTGGAGCTTGGACTAAGGTCTCTGGCTGTCGCTGTTGTTGTTTGGGTGTGTGTGTATTTGTTTGTTTGATAGTTTGTACCTTGTTCTTTCAGGGCCAAGGCCTGTTGCCTTATTTCGCTAACTTCCGTATGCTAGCAGAGTTCTCCACACCCTGTGTGAATCAGCGGTAAGTACTCGCACCTCCCCACGCCCTGTGTGAATAAGCAGTAAGTACTTGCACCTCCCCACGCCCTGTGTGAATTAGCCCAAAGCCCGTTTGTTTTACCCTGGTTAATATCTGCAGCACTCCTCCCTTGTCATGTTAGAGTGAGGTCAGCTGGTGGGCCCTGCACACAAGCCTGTTTACCTTGTTTCTCCAGCTGGTTCTTTGAAGTGTTAGGGTACCCCAAGTCCTCCACACCCAACCTGGTCAACGGGGTGATAATGGCAGCCACATTCTTCCTGGTGAGGATCGCGGTCATCCCGGTCTACTACAGCCAAATGTGCAGTGTCTACGGCTCGGAAGCCTACTACAAGGTGTCCTGGGGCGGCCGCGGCGCCTGGATCTTCTCCAGCTTCTGTCTGGACGTCATGAACCTCCTGTGGATGCACAAGATCGCCCGCGGGTGCTTCCGGGTCCTGCGCTCCATCAAGAAGTCGCAGAGTAACGGGAAGGTGAACTGAGGCCGAAGCAGGGGGGCAGGGGTTTGGAAACCGGCCCCAGGGAGGAGCTCTGTGCTGGGCTAGCTCCAAACCAGACCCCCCTCACACTGTTAAAAATGTACCAGCACCAGCACTCGTGCACAAAAAAAACCCAATATGAAAGATGCTAACAGGGCCATGAGGGTAACATGTCTGTGGGTTTTGATAATTAATGTGCAGTGTCAGTTTAAAAAATATACATATTTCATAAATTTTATTAGCATCAAGAAATATTAGATTTTAAAGAAATGTTAGTGGAAACCTTTCAGACCTTTTAGTGAATGGGAAAGAATCTTCTGATATGTTAAGGGGGGTATGAACATGCATTTTGTTTCTGTAGGACTGTTTCAGATGGTTGGTTGGTTTTGTTAAAATGCCTTTTAACAATAAAGAGTTGCAAGGAGAAAAATGAAGAGCACTAACTACCTGTTAACGTAGTGCTCTGGGATTAGCACAAGGAAAGCTGGGACACACCTGTCCAGGTGTCTTTCTCACAGAGAGGGAGAGCCATCTATTTCAAAGTTAGGCGAGGACATGCAATGCAGGGAGCGATGGTGGTGAGATTGGACCAGTGCTTCCACCCGTCGTTCAGCAGGGGGCACCGTGCTGCCACTCTTGTTCCCAGCTGTGCATTGGTTGTCAGTGACAGATAGTTAAAACATGCAGGACTGTAGCCCCTCTGGCTTCATAGCTGGCTAAATTATAATGATACCTTGTCTAACTATATATTCCTAATTCATTTTTACTATAGCACGTGGTAGCCATTGTTTATATTTATTGTTTATTGCATTATTTTTGTAAATTAATCACATATAATGTATTGAAAGGGAAGCATTGGTACAGAGGCTGGGTAACTTGCTTGTTTCTTACCTTTCTGTCATCAGGAGGCAGGTTTAGTTGTGTGAGGTAACTCAGTGTGGTGTTTACAGCATTGACGTGTGGGTGGGATTTCACTGCCTTGCTCTTAATATTGCATTTACTGAGTTCTTAACCATTATTAATGTTTAAAATGACAACAATACGACCTTTTCATCTCTGGTGAATTAAATCTGTTTTAATTGGAAAAGATTTCCTCACTCTGTTTTAATGTATTCATTGTTCTTTAATATCAGCTCAGACCGACGGCTCTTGAAGATCGGTATTGCCCATCTATAGGTTTAATAGGTATGTCTTTTTGATTGGTCTATGGTGTCCTCTTCATTTTTTTAACGGTCATTACAGTACCGGCTTTCGGTTTAAGGGCACATTTATAACAGTTTTGCTTTTTTTATTTATTTGAAAGTTCAGAAAAATCGTACGCATACAACCTGTATGACTCATGTCACACAAAAGATATTTTGCATAGACTTTATTGAGAAAGGTAATCTCAAATCCACCGCATAAAATGACTGTGAAATAGGATATTCCACACCATACTCTTCTGACAGAGAAATATCAGCCGTAATTCTTTCAAGGCATTCAAAGTTTTCCCTCCCTAGTTCATTTACTGTCATTTACTTTTTTCAATGTCTGCATGCTATTAAAGTTACATAACCAATGTACGCGTATTATAAAACATTTGAATATGCGGCCATTTCAGAGCGATCCCCTTTTAAGAGAAATATCTCTCATCTTAGACCAGCACAGACAAAATCTACCGGATACGTGTTTTTAGATCCGGATATTACGTATACTGAAAGCCATATATACTTAAAAGTTACATAAGGGCATGCAATGCATTGTGGGATTTTCCTTTTCTCCTCCGCGGATGACATTGGATTTAGGTGGCCTTACGTTTTTCGAGGTAAGTAGCAAGTTTGTTTTTTTTTGCGATTCGTGTTTTTTTTTAAAGTTTGATTTATAAATGTATATAAGCTTTTAAAGTGTTGGTTTGAGATGCTGTTAGTGTGATCTGACTACCTTGTCAAATCCGTAATAATAGTACACGTGTCCCCCTGTAGTATAGCATCCTCTGCCTGAACGAGCGGCTCTTTAAGCCGGTAAGAGATAAGCAGTGTATAACTTAGGTACGTAAAATTTTTACGTTTTATACACGTAACGTTATAACCCGTTTTTCCATATCCTGACAATCCTTAGTTGCACATTTTAAATGTCCAGTAACATACGTTGTGTTCTATCGTTGTTATGTATATTGGATATAAAGGTTATCTTTAGAAAGTCAGAATTAAAAACGGTTTCATTAAACTCTAACGTTAAGGCTGTAAAATGAAGGTCCTTGATTAGCCATTTCGTTGCTTGGTGACTAAGTCTAATCATTAAAAATGTATTTGCTAAATAAATAATGTATTTCGCACATCGTCCAGCCTTGCACGTTGTGTATGAAAATGTGGTTAGGGGTGTGATTTTTTTTTTTTTTTCACCAGTTAACCGCTCCTACTCAGAAGATAGCTTGTGGAAATGGGCACGACCATGTCCAGCCCCACAGGGACGGTTAAAGCCGAGGAAGCAGTGACTTCTCACCATGGTCCAGGACAGTCCCAGAGCAGCCCAATCCATAAAGAACACCATCGGAGTAAGTGCTGCCATAAAGGGCATTTTCTAATCTCATCTCCCCTTCAGTGTCTCAATAACACTGTCTCTCTATTTGTCTTAGACTTCCTGTCAGGCACCCCCCCACCAGAGTGTCCCATGCACCAGGCGGCTGCAGCCCAGGAGGAAGTCAGGGCGCCCCCTGCTGGTCCAGTGCATCAAGAACGAGCTTACGAGTTTGTGGAGTGTCCGATGAAGGCAGCGTCTGGAACCAACAGCGGAGTGTCCGACATTGACCCAGCCAACATGGTACGTAAGTGCAGAGTGTCTGACATTGACCTGGCTGACATGGTACGTTAGAGCTAGAGCAGAGTATCTGACATTGACCCGGTCAACATGGTAAGTTAGAGCAGAGTGTCCGACATTGACTCGGCCAACATGGTAAGTTAGAGCTAGAGCAGAGTGTCCGACATTGACTCGGCCGACATGATATTTAACAAAGGGTCATCTGACATTGACCTGTCGAATGTATCTAGCTAGAAACTAATGTTGGATATTCATCTTCTAAAATAACTAACATTAGCTGCACACAAATTATTAGTAAAACTTTCAAAAAATGAATTGCAGTTGGTCAGGAAAAGTATATTTTTCTCATCTTCTTCAAAATAGTAACACAAACACTGTCACCTCTTGTTTAGATGCCTCCACCTAACCAGGTTCCTGCCTCAGACCAGCCCTTCCCGTTATCTTTGACCAGAGAGGAGTCCAAAATCCCACGCTCTGGCACAGACAAGAAATGGGTCTATCCCTCAGAACAAATGTTCTGGAATGCCATGCTGCGCAAAGGGTGGGTGACGGAGCGGGCAGTGGTGGCTGGGCTGCCTGCGGTCGCCTGCCTGTACCTGTGTGTGGAGTGGAATAGCTTGTGTGTTCTGTGTTTTTAAAGGTTTTGTTTTTTTTTAATAAAAAAAAATGCATCTATTTGCCCAGGTGGCGCTGGAAGAACGACGACCTTGCACCCCAGGACATGACAAACATCATCAAGATCCACAACCAGAACAACGAGCAGGCCTGGCAGGAGATCCTAAAATGGGAAGCTCTCCATGCAAAGTGAGTCGACCATCAGCCGTCTACTCGGACTATAGTCCCAAAGGAGAACCCAATAACATCAGTTTTAAAGAAATTAGTTGAGTGGCAGGTCTGGGAGGGTTACGTTTACTGCTGTGAACTTTTTACAGGGAATGCCCTTGTGGACCCTCTTTGGTACGGTTTGGAGGCAAAGCTAAAGAATTATCGCCCAGGGCCAGGTTTCGTAGTTTCATGGGGTAAGTTTTAACCTCAGTACTGTCAAAATTGAATTTTTTCCAGAATATTGTCAATATTTAATATAAAGCTTGAAAAAAATTTTCTTCAATTTTATCATGGGGTTTTTTCATGTGATGTTTTGTTTCTTGCTAAACAAACTGTGTGTGTTGACCCCTATTGAGCATAAGGCACTGTCCTGTGGTTGGTTTGTCTGAACTGTGAAGAAATTCACAGTTCAGACAAAGTTCACATTAAAAAAGTATTTTTATTTTAAAGCTTTTCAGTGTAGAGTTTTGTACATGACGCCTTCAGTGTCTCTTTTTTCCCCCTGCCCATGTTTCAGGTATGAGTTACCGTTTGACAGACATGACTGGATTGTAGAGCGCTGTGGAAAAGAAGTCCGATACGTGATTGATTATTACGACGGGGGTGAGGTCGACCAGCAGACCTATCAGTTCACCATCCTGGATGTCCGCCCTGCTTTCGACTCCATCGGTGCAGTGTGGGATCGCATGAAAGTGGCCTGGTGGCGCTGGACCTCGTAAACCCACACTGGGGACTTCATGTACTGCATAAAACAGGGGAGGGTGATCCTGAGCCTCATTAACCCACACTATGGATTTGATATACTGCAGAAAGCTATGGTGGACAATCCTAGATCTCAGGGCTACAAGATTGTTTAAGTCATTATGTGGATTACAAACCATTTAACCTGGTGTAAATAGGATGCCAGTTGAGGTTTAGCTCACAGATCATGAGGACTGGGATTGTCCATGTCTGGCATAAAGGGACATTTTCTTTAACACACGGTGGCTTCATTTAATACAACGTTAAAACATTGTTTGCTTTAATGATTTGTTACTTGGGATGGTGAGTGCAACAACTTCCGTGATTATTCCAAACACCGGTTTTTGACGTGCTTTAGTTTAACATTTAACTGAATCTGGCTCCACATAACCGTCTCCCAGGTTTGTATTGCTGTGTTACGTCTACAGTAGGAGGACATGTTGGATGAAAGATTTGCTCTTCTGTAGGGGTCGTGTTGCATTGGCACCGTGTGTCGTATTGAAAACCAGCAACATTCCAGAACACAAAATCTCTGTTACACCCATTCATATGTGTGAAACAGAGTTTTTGTGTTCTGTAATGTTGCTTATATTCCAAAGCAGATTACGGAGACACCAGTAAACAAGTTTTTTTCTTTTCTTTTGCAACTAAACCTAGACAAAACTTTGTGCATTTACAATTAAGCTTAATGTATGTTTTTAAAAGGTTTTACCTGTGGATAACTGCAAATTATCAGCCAGTGGGATGGGTAACCTCCATTCTGGTTGAAACCTAAAGCAACGGTTACTAAATTAAAAGCCTTGTCTAACCCTAATGAAAAACTGTCGTCATTGTGTACCTTCTGGTACAAAAGAATGTAAGCTGAAAAGTTTCATGTTATATTTAACCTCATCATTTGAAGTAGGCAATAATGGAGGTCTGTAAACAATATTTTAAAGATGGGCAGAAAATTCCAGTTTGCATCCCATTAATCCACGATGGTTCTGCTTCTGTTGTGATCTTGTATTTATTTTTGAAAAAAAAAAAAAAAACTGGATTCTTTAAATCTTCAAAATAAAGTTTTGTAGAAAAAAAATGAATTTAATGTGTCTGTTTAATCGATGAAACCTGCATCTGGTGAAAAGTATAGACAAGAGCAAGAAAGAAATATCAATTAACCTTATTCTTTTTTTTCCCAAGTGCAGTGTGTCTAATTGTTACGTTACAGCCTGAAAGCTCATCAAGCTTTTTTTGCAGATAACGGTGATCATCGGTCTATGGTCATATTTTTTTTCAAAAGTGAGGTCTGTTCTGCGTAAAGACGAAAAATACTGACTCTGACTATTAATCATGTGGGTAAGTTGCCTGGCTCTGAAACCCTCCTGCAGATAGAACGTCTTAATTATCAAAACGAATTATCCAATTATGTCAGCGTGCACCCTTCCTGGCAGCTCGTGTCAAGTGTTAAAATTAATCACAGGTTAAATTAAACCGTTTTATTTACAGAAATATTTTGCTTCATGTCCGCGAGTTCCGCAGTCATTAAAATGAGTTATTAAAAAGATTAGAGGTGAATTATAATTTATAGCTTATTTTAACCACGTAACGTTTCACAAGGACAGCCAGCAGTTCATAGCAGTTTATTGGATTTCAAGATTTCGAGCATGATGTAGTTCTTTATAGGTCTCAGGTTATTGGGAATTATATTAAAGTTTTATTGCTTTGAATGAAATGTAAAATATACGTTTTTCCATGTCTTTTTCTCTACACAATGTACAAATTAGACACACATACGGAACTAAAAGAATTGTAATTGATGATCCGGAAGATTTACATTAACGGACCGCAATACACTAGGACGATGAACGCTGACAACGGATGAACACTTAAAAAATATAATGTTGTAAATTAAATGGTTATGGCACGAGAATGTCTGAAATAGCACTGGACGAAGTTTCAGTTCTGTCTTCAATATACTGCGAGAAGGATGAATTTTTATTACTTGAAAAGTCGGGTGAGAATTTGTTTTTTAATAGTTGCAGTACTTTAAAGATAATTGTGTTCTAATGGTACAGTTTTCACTGGTACAACAAAATGTCACGTAAAAAGCAAAGTATGTATTGTCAAATGATGGCTTCTGTTGGTCTTTAGCCTGAGTGTTATTTATATGTGTGTGAACAAAATAATTGGGCTATCCCTGATACATATTACTTTTAAATACTCGGATACCTACAATTATAGTGCAGTTTGCGCTTTTGTTTAATTTGCAACTTCAAATTTTAATTAGTTGGGCAGTTAAATTTAAATTGAATAGTTAAAGATAAAATACAGTAAAAAGAGATCCCTCTCCTATGCAAACTGGTATCTGAATTTATGTATTCATCTGACAATGAGGATTTTAAGTGGTCAGTTATGTATTATAATAAACGAAATTTTCCCACCTATAGAACCCACATTTCTGAAAACTTTTTTTTATACACTATTGATATTCAAACGTGTAAACCATAAACGTATGTTTTAATGTAAACCATAAAGGATATTTAGGTTGTCGTTCTTTCTCTAATGACAAACTCGGATCCCCTTTTCACATGCAGACGAAAAAGGACTCGTGTTCCGAATCCAGATTGAAGTGGGAGAATACTCGGATAGGAAGACATTGAGGGTCGTTTTCCAGCTATCTCCTGAATATCCTCGTTGTTTGCCGGACTTCTCTGTCAACTCAGAGCAGCTCACCAGAAAACAGTGCCAAAACATAAAGCGAGTTTTGCTGGAAAAGGCCTCGACCCTCGCACCGGAGCCCATGATTCACGAATTGCTACTCTGGCTTCAGCAGAATTTCACAGCATTTGTCAGCGTGGAAGAATTGGCTGTGCTCTCAAACCCCACGGGAAACGAGAAGCGCAGTGTGGGCGAGGAGAGTTGGACGTCTCTGCTCATGATCGATCATATGAGAGCTAAAACCAAATACAGGAAAATAATTGAAAAATGGACTTCAGAGTTGGGACTTACGGGTAGGCTCTTCATGGGGAGGTTGATATTGATTCTCCTGCAGGGGACAAGGAGTAACATAAAGGTAGTTCCCCCAGGTTTTTATGTGTTTGTCTGTTTTTATTACTGCTGATGGTGCCCTTACACCCGTAGTTTAATGCATGCTGTAGAGTCCCAATTATTTTCCTCCTAATAAAAGACCCATTTCACACCCTTATTAGCGGACGCTGCTAATGAACGCTTATTTTAGCTAGATAGTTTAATTAAAAGAGAATGCCGACCATTCATTTGTATAGTATTAGACACGCTATTTTGTTTATATCAGAAGGTGGTAGTTGAGCGTTCGGAGATAAGGAAATTCATAGTTACTTTTACAACAGTTTTATGAAAAACATCGGGTGTCACGACCGTAAAATGTTTAGTCAGTTTCTGTGGTATTCACTTAAAATCATACACGACCAACAATGGCTAACTACAGGCAAATTAAATACATGAATACGCTGTGATCGTCAACCGTTTTCAGGAATCATACTGGGTACCACTTATTAGGCTATTTAGTGCGTCGGTGTTTAAGGTAAATTTCGGGGGCGGGTTGCAGCACATATGCTACTTTCTCTTGGAGCTGTTAGTAATTCACTCTAAAAACCTTCCCGAGGATTTTAATCCCCTTGATGAATAAATACCTCAGTAGAAAATGTGCTGGTTCAGAGGCTGAGATAAGGCTGGGGAAACTGATATATTGACTGGAATGGCTAATCTCTCTGCATCCCTGGAGCAGGAGGCCGGGCACGCTGCTTTGACAGTCAGTTAGCTATTCGTCCAAAGTAAACAGAGCCTATCTTAAAAAAAAAAAAAAAAAAAATATATATATATATATACTTGCTATTATTTGAAGGAAACACGCTCACATCGTGTGTTTTTAAAGTAAAAGCAGAGATTTTCTGCACTAGGAAACGTGGAAAGAGCTACTGACGGACGTTAATATGAGACAAGCTGTCAGTCATTCAATTCTACCTCTGAAAGCTGTGGGTGTGGGAAGCTGGGTTGGGATCACAACAAGATTAGATCTCCAGGCTCTTGGGTGCTTTCGGTTTGTTTCTCTGTTTTTCTACTTATTCTCTCATCTTTCTGCTCATACCTCCCATCCACAACACCTACGGGTGAACCCAAGTGCCCCTGGCACAGTCGGCAATCCAACCGGAGAAGCTATTTGTCTGATCCACTTGTGTGGCTATGATATACTCCTGCGGGGGAAAAGGGATGTAGATGGGAACTGTCGTTCGGTCTTCCGTCGTTAACTACAAATGCAGCTCCTCGATGAGGAACAGGACCGAGATTAGCTTCCTCTTTTTTATACAACATTGGAGTCTCTCTGAACCCTAGGTACTTAGTGCAGCAGTATTCCCGTCTGCTTGGCTTTGGTATAGTTTTGAAGACCTGTGTTATACTTGCTATGCCTCCCTCTGGATGTCAACTGCTGCTAAACATTTGAAATGTAAATGTATAGTGAAAAAATGGGTGAGGGTACATTGAGGTCACTTCCACTGCTCAAGGAGAGGGGTGGCATTACTTCGTCATTTTATGTTATGTTTATGTCATTTATCCACGAATGCCTGGAAAAGCCCACTTAGCTTTCATAGCAGCTGTACTTCAGTGTGAATCATTACCGAGGGGGCCTTTTTCTACATTGCATCCTGTTGGTTGTGACTGTTCTCTCTTTTAAGGAATATCTTCGTCTGCAGAGGACAGTAAACGTGGATCTGGATTCCTCTGGGAAGAAGTGTAAAGAGAAGATGATGACTGTCCTTTGTGAAAGGCCCCTTTTAGGCCAACACAAACAGTTAAGGGTCGTCTTACATGTGTAGGCAGTTGTTTGGATCTGTTAGTATTTTGTATACAAAGTTATTATTTTTATATTACTTTTGAAAAAATTGATAATAACCTGGTTGGGTCTTTACGATGCAGAATCGATCTTTTCAGAACTTGCACAAAAAGGTTTTAAGCCTGTAGGGTTCCGGTGGAGTGAATTTCTCTCTCTGTTTCTTTCTCAGGCTTGCGACGTTCGAAGTTAAACCATTTTTGTCTTTGGAGGAGCTGAAAAACGACTTTGACTCAGTTGGACTGTTAGAGCTATCAAGAGTTTGTTGCAACGTTACTTTAGCGACTGATCCAGGAATGTTGATCAGTTTTTACCTTTTCCGTTTGCCCAATATTTTCTCAGCCTTTTTTCCTTTGTTAGGTTTACCTCTTCAATGTTGTTATTGGGGCACTGTTCTGTAGCAATAATTAACCCTTGTTAAAGAAATTCATCAACTGTATTGTGGCTGATAGTTAATCATAAAATGGACCTTTTCATCCAAAATGGGTCTTTCTGGCTTTATTCAGACCCAGCACGCATTTATGCATATCTGCACATCGCTAAAGAAAAGGACATCTGATTCAAAATGTATTCTGCCTTCGCTAAAACCCTGTAGGAGGAAATGAGGATCTTGTCTGTGGAGGAAAAAGTGATTCTCCTTTTTCCCAAAAAGGAGTCGTCATCTCCTAATACGGTACTTAAACACCAGAGGTTAGAAGTATGAGAGACAAAAGAGAACGTCTACCCATATCCCCGTTTAGTATGATTTCTTTCACTGACATTATGGAAACCTGATCTCTTGTTTGTTTATTTGCGGGCTGCTGTGTAGCGACTGGTGTGTAGTGACCACTTTGTAACAGACGCTCTGTAACGCCTACCCTGTGTTGCCGCAGTGTAAAGGAGCCGTGTGGCTCAAAGGACACTGGTGTGGGCTGTGTAGCCAAAGTGTAAAGCTGAACATTACTCATGCCATCATTAAAATGTGGTATCAGTGCTTGAACAGATAAACAGCCTTGTATCCATTAAATTACATTTACTTTAAACACACACACAGAAACA
>JAOYSI010039506.1:16658-28573 GCA_025775065.1 Hiodon alosoides
CTCAGACACAGACCTGCTGATGGACACACAAACAGGCACACGCACTCACACAGAGACACAATCACACAGGCACACACACACACAGAAACACTCAGACACAGAAACACTCAGACACAGACCTGCTGATGGACACACAAACAGGCACACGCACTCACACAGAGACACAATCACACAGGCACACACTCACACAGGCACACACACACACACAGAAACACTCAGACACAGACCTGCTGATGGCCACACAAACAGGCACACGCACTCACACAGAGACACAATCACACAGGCACACACTCACACAGGCACACACTTAATCACACACACAGTTCAGCCGTCATGGCCCAAATCTCATGACTTATATTTGTGGTTCGATGAATCACCCCCCCCTTCCCCCCGCCACCAGACATTCTCTGTGCGTTCTCCATCCAAACGCTGTTGAATGGCCTGAATTACTAACACACTGTAACAGAAATGACTGAGGGCCCATGGGATTGTGGGATGGAAATGGCGTGTAACTGCGGAAGCCGGTCTTTCAGAAGGCACCCTGGTTGTCTCAATAATGTGCTAATATAAAAACAAATCTCTTCTCCGCTGGGAGGCAGATCGTTTAGTTTGATAAAAAAAGCAAAGGCTTCGTACACCCCACAAATGCAATATAAGTGGCTTTTAGGGCATCATAGAGATACCCCAGGTGTTATATTTATTACCATTAGAAATATTTCCTAATTTAAAAAACTGCCTAATTATACTAATTCTGTTTAGCTATTAAATTGGTCTTTTAATGGCAAAGGCGTATAGATAAAGCATCCGGGCAGTAATCATAATATTCATATTCTTCTCAACTCCTTTTTAGTGTGTCTTTATTTTTAGTATCTATTTCACATTTTTAGTGTGTGTCTTTATTTTTAGTATCTATTTCACATTTTTTGTGTGTGTCTTTATTTTTGGTGTATATTTTTATTTTTACTGTGTGTTTTTTATCCTGTGTACATATGTAGACTCACTCTGCTGAGAGGTGAGAGATTGTACCCTCAGTTGCCGCCATTCGCCTACAAAAGGTGAGAGATTGTACCCTCAGTTGCCGCCATTCGCCTTCAAAAGGTGAGAGATTGTACCCTCGGTGTCCACAGGGGGTTATTTCACATGTAAATGCCAGCCTGTACTCACGCCAATGCATTAATGCATACAAAATGTCAGACTAACTCAAAGGTTCCCCTGGATGAAAAAGAGGAAAGAGAAATTACTTTCACTGGAGCAAATGTTAAGTGTGTGTTTTTTTATTTGATTTTTCTAATAAAGGTGCTTTAATGGAGTTCTGTTCCATTTTTACATTTTTCTTTATTTACATAAAATGTATTTACATATCTCTCTCATCTTTAGAAGAGAGAGGAACGTTTTTTTCCCCCACTCACTGAATCAGACACTTAGTAACATTGAACCTGTTACTTCATAGAGGAACGGAATGTTAGAATCAACACAAATATTGATTCACATGTTTCCATGCAAACTAATGTCCGTCATTTTACTGTACATCAGTCAGGGACCATGCAGACAGTCCTGACCTCTCTCTTTCCAAGGGTGGTCATGGCGTGTTTTCTAATGTCTAGCCATTTGGTAAGATTTTACTTGTGTTGGTCTATTCACTGTGCTAGAGGTGTGACATTCTTTATTTTCATTCTGCTCTGTTTGTAGTATAGTTTAGTATACTTCAGTCAAGATTTGTAACGGAAAACCTGTCCACACATACAGATAGGTCTGTATGCTTACATTGTCTATTGCACAATTTTTACAGCAGAATTTTCACAAGGACAAGAACAGATTTTCCAGAGGGAATGTAAAAACCAGAAAACCCAGAGCCAATCGGCAAAACTCTGGCATCTGCTGCCTGGATATTCTCTATCCCCTGGACAGTTAGGCTACATCGTTGATACAACAAAAAAACACAAGCCTTTGTTATTCAAACAGTTTTAACCAGGGCCAAGTGAAAATCAGGCCGCCACCTCTGTGTGTCAGAGCCGTCACCATTCGCGAGCAGCAAATCCGCTTGCCTGCCCTTTTCCCTGACACACGCATGCAATATGAGCGAGGCATAAATGTCAGTCACTGAGTGACATTTAATTGTTTAAAACAGGGCTTTGAGTAGGGTGCAGACCGGAGGGGTGTGGACCAAAGGACGGTTTACCGTGCCCTGCATGCTCAATCTCCAGTCTTTCCCAAGCAAGCGGAAATGAACAGAAATAATGATCAATAATAAATGCCTAGAAAGCGATAAAGGGAGCAATGTTGGCACTGCTGGTGAAACGGGGATCTGCCAAACGCGCGGGGATCAGCCGTGGGCCAATCAGGCGACAGCAGCAGCTGTTTACTCAGGTCAGTGTGGTAAATACGGCGGGTTTTACAGCGGAAGTGCAGGGATTCTCCACCAGCAGTGCTCAGTCAAGAAGACTGGAGAGTTTCCATGTTGGTATTCATGAGAGCAAATTCGGTGGAATATGGGGAGAAACCTGCCAAATCAGTGCAGGAAAACAAACCAAACGTAGCCTGTCCCCTCACTCCCCCCCGGGGTCGATCCCGTTTGATGTCTATCCCAGGTATTCTGTCTGAAGTGAGACAGTCCTACGGAGGAACACGCAGTCGATGTCCCCCGTCTGTCAGTCGGCTCGCCCTGGCTCTTCAAAGAGCCCTCTCTCTGAGTGACACTCTTGGCGATCCTCCCCTCCCCGCACTTACCTGCTTGAGTCGGCCTGTGGACACCGCGGAGTGAACTCAAACGTCTCTGTTGCTAGGCTAGAAACCTCGCAGTGCGTGATTCTGGGTGGCTTGTTTAAAATCCACTCAGAGCAGCAGGGCAGGCGAGTGAGCGAGCGCTCCCCCCGGAGGAAGGACTCATTTGTGGGTCTGTGCCGAGTCGGGCTCCCCCCTGTCTCCAGGCTAAGCTGCAGCGCGGCTTGTCGCCGTGCGGAGTAGCGAATAATCTCCTTTATCGCTGCCAGAAGAGATGGAAATTGGAAATGTCGTGCTTCACACACCCCAGGCCGCACTTTCCCCTAGGCACAGGGATGCATGAGGCACACAGCCATCGCCTGTCTTAGCTTTATAGACCAGTGGCGTGAAAATAAAGACCTTAGCTATATAGACTAGTGACATGAAGTATGTGCGCGTGTGTGAGTGTATGTGAGTCTGTGCGTGTGTGTGTGTGTGTGAGTGTATGAGTTTGTCTGTGTGAGTATTTGAGTCTGTGCGTGTGCGTGTGTGAGTGTATGTTAGTCTGTGCGTGTGAGTGTTTGTGACTGCTTGTGAGTCTGTGCATGTGCGCCTGTGTGAGTGTATGTGAGTCTGTGCGTGTGTGTGTGTGTATGAGTGTGTGAGTGTATGTGAGTTTATCTGTGCGTGTGTGTGAGTGCTTGTGGATGACACCCTCTGACTCTCCGGCTTGGCTTGGACTCAAAACATAATGACTTCTGGTCACAACAACGATCAGCGGCTCCAGTGGCTAACAGCTGTGTTGTATGTGTGAGGATGATGGAAACCGAAAGTGTAAAATCAGGCACTGTACTGAATAATGGCGGGACATTCTGGGGAGAATATAAAGAAATAACGTAGACAAGACGACGGTGAAAACTTGGACAGCAAGCCATCTGTGTTTGAGATGCCCCCGCTTTTTGGCCACTAGGACAATATGTGAAATAACCATACATACCCAATATATCAAACACAAAATCAACAGCGAGCCATCTAAAACCATTAGCCATCAAGAACAGTATTGCAGTTGTTAAATTACATAGCATTGTTTTGCAGTGTTGGAGCTGGATGTCTTTGAAGGGTAAATAAATTTGTTTCCGGAATATATTTTTCAGTTCCAAAAAAGCCCAAAACCCGGCAGACAGTAGATTTCAAAAATCAGGTATATGTTTGACACTGCTGTTCCTCCTGTGTGATTAATCAGGTATATGTTTGAGACTGCTGTTTCCACTTGCGTGATTAATCAGGTTTATGTTTGACACTGCTGTTCCTCCTGTGTGATTAATCAGGTATATGTTTGAGACTCCTGTTTCCACTTTCGTGATTAATCAGGTTTATGTTTGAGACTGCTGTTCCTCCTGTGTGATTAATCAGGTTTATGTTTGAGACTGCTGTTCCTCCTGTGTGATTAATCAGGTTTATGTTTGAGGCTGCTGTTCCTCCTGTGTGATTAATCAGGTTTATGTTTGAGGCTGCTGTTCCTCCTGTGTGATTTAATGGGTATATGTTTGAGGTTGCTGTTCCTCCTGTGTGATTTAATGGGTATATGTTTGAGGCTGCTCCTGCATTAAGCTCAGCTACTGGCAAAACATTAAGGACTGAGGGATGCAGCTCAGGCCCTAGTAGGCCTGGCTTCCCAAGCAGTACGTCCTCATTTATGTAAGTTTGTTTGATTTACTCCAGGAGGACTAATTAGATGTGTTGGCTAAATCAATCAGTTTTAAAATATCAATGAGTGGAAATTGTCTTGTTAAACATAACAGTGGACACATACAAAATTAGGTCTATGTAGTCATCTCTTGCACTGCTCTGTCTTTGAATTAAAAGTTTCCTTGCTGTCCGTAGAATAATTTGTTTGAAAGGGCCTGCAAAACTTGATGAAGGACTTTTACTGGCACAAAGTGAATGTTGTGCAAATCCGTCCTTACGTTTTCAAGCAGCGGGAGCCAGACCATATTCTGTCTGTGCTTACTTGCTAGATTTGTTCAGAGTTTGTCATGGGTTCCCCTCTTTGTTACTATTCATCGTGGCTACCAGTACAACCAAATGATGGGGGACAACAAGCAAACCCCGTCCCCGTCGGTGCCACCAGCACGATTTGCCTTTCGTCGTTATTTGATATGACACTTGACCTCAAATTTGTGGTAATGTTTTAATAGTTCTACCGATCTGCCAGGCTGATCCGCGACAGAGGAAGCCACCTGCTTCAATTAACTTGGCATTAGCGCTTGGTTTTTCATTATTGACTTTGGGATCTTAATTATCACAACAGAGAGAATACATTGGCTAATTTGCATGCAGGGACGCGTTCTTGAATAATGTATCGAAAGTACACAGCCTTTTTAATTAAACTGGAGTAGATGGCTTTTAGGAGAGAGATAAGCACAGTATTGACACTTGGAACAAAAGGAAATCAACGTTTCCGCAGTACGAAAAACCACTGAAACAGACCAGTGAGATATAAGTAGTTAATTTAAAAATGTTGAAACAGAGCACCTGTATGATGAAACCGTTCTTATAATTTGCTTGTTACAATCCACGGGCAAAACCGCTATTTTCTGATTTCCTCGTGCTGAGTGCAATGAAAAGCTAACAGTAGAGCACCGCGAGGCTGATTCGGTCACCAACGTGAGCGTGAAGTCTTTTTGGCTAAGTGATTCGGCACGTGAATGTTTTCTTCGGGCGTTGTCTCTTTATATACATAAACCTGCAATTAAGTTTGGTTTTGTACAAAGGCGACATTGTATTGCTTTTGTTCAAAATGTAGAATTAATGATTTTTATTACTTTTGTTACACATATAAAGGAGTAAGCTATTACGTCGTATTCTACTAGTAGAAACACTATGTTAGTTATTATTTAAACCTCATCAATTCTCTTGTCCGTGCACTTTTTCGTAATTAAAACTCGCTTTTAACACTGTGGCCTTCTGGGGGCTGGGGTTTGTTTGAAAGTCTGTTAACAACAAATTAAAAATATTTTTTTTTCTTTGTTCCAGCAGTGCGGGTCTGCTCATTAAAGCTTAGAATAATAGATGGTAATACGAAAGGTACTGTACGGGAAACTCGCAAAAAAATGTTTTTGTCATTCTGGAGCTGTCCGGCTGTTGCCACCAGGGAGCGCTGTTGCGCTGTGACAGATGAAGTGATTCTGGAAAAATCCTGCAACACAAACGCAGAGGGAGAGGTGTTTATCGTAACTCTAATTCTAATTTCTTCTGCGCGGAAACGCATATGCAGCTGAGAGGCAGATGATGCGTAAAGGACTATTTCATTTTTGCTCCCTTGAAATGACACCCAAGCACAATTTGGCACAGTTTACAGACGATGACTGCCGATACATTTCCCAGTCTGCCGCTGTGGTCTCCTCGTGAGCACCCAGACCCATAAGTGGTTAACTGGGTAAAACATTGCATATGATGCTGGTTATATACATAACCTAAAAATGACAAAACCAGGGGACACATGCTAATGGTCCGAATACTGGACAGCCGAAAAGAAAAGAAACAAACTAAGCGAAACTAATGGTAACAAGGCTCAAGCATTAGAATTTGCACGAGCTGCCAGCAGAAGAGGAGTCTGCGAGGACCCAGCCCTCCTCATGGGAAGCTGGCGAAAGTGGGGGCCGATGCGTGTGCTGGCACTGGGCATCAGTGAGCGCCAGTCCGGGCTTTTGCCCAGAGCCAAATGCAGCAGCCAACGATGCCAGTTGGATGGCGGCCAGGTCCTCCTGCCCCGTTCAGGCTCAGGGAGGGGGGTCCTGAGTGCGCTCATTTCTGGGCCCCTGCCCGTGTTGTGGTGGACCAGCTCCAGGACTGGCCACCTGGAGGAGGGCAAGAAACACACGTTTGTGGCTCCAGAGCGGCGGCACCGATGTCTCAGAGAATGTCTCCCTCCCACACCTCCGGAGCCCCAGCAAGACGGCCCTTGGATGGTGGGATCGCCAAGCCGTGGTTTTATTTATCTGTTGGATTTTGGACCCCTGACCTGCTGCAGGGAGCACTGAACAACAAAAAGACACTACTTCACACTCATCAGTGGTGGAAACCCTTAGAATGTGCCTGACATATTTACACTGTGGTGTTGGGCTTGCTGGATTGTGCAAAGAGCATTAACTCTCTGGTGCTGCAGTGCACCTGACCCCTCAGTCTTGGACCTGTCAGTGTTGGACCTGTCTGTGTGGCTCGCATTGAGGGCCTTGCGAGTACAGGGTCTGTTGAAATGGATCTGTTTTGGGACAGCTGACTCCACCGGCTTCCAGTGGAGCGGTTTCAGTTTTAAACGGGCCAAACAATAGCAGTCAAGGACTGAACGTCTCCTTCCAAAATTCACTGTATAGGCATTCAGAATTTATGCTGCAATGGAAATGTATATTCTTGAAAATAGATTACACCCTCCCTGGAGAGTTATTACGTTGTCAGGCCAAAAAATACTATGAGCACATTTTTCTTTCTTTATGTTCAAAAAGTTGTTTATTTTGTTGTTAAAATTCACTTAATTTATTTTCATGTCCTGAATTGCAGTTCAGACTTTAATAAATCGTACCCAGAACTATGTTCGCCTGCAGACAGTTCAACAGTTTATTTAACGATTGGGTGATCTCCCCAGCACACTGAAGTGAGGCAACCCGGACTCACCCTGTCTTGGGACAGACGCTGCCGGTCTTCATTAGTCAGTCACCAGGTTGTAGGGGCTCTTATTAGCCACAGACCCTGCTGAAAGGTGGGAGCCTTGCAGATCACTGTTTTATAATTCCTGGACGCCGCGTTATCTGGCTAACAAGCTTATTTAGAATAGCACATCATTAATTCCTGACTGAATCACACTCCTCCCTGTCCACTGAATTGTGCCAGAGACTGAATTCAATCATCATGAGGAGTAGAAACAAATCCGCTGAAGGCAAAAAAATAAATTTAGGTTTGGGCTTTACAGCCCATGACCTGTGTGGAGTTATGAAGATGTACGTATCCTCTTATTTCCCACCGGAGAAATATATAAATGAGGAAGATTGTCACGTGGCATGTTTCATCCTGGGGTTCTGTTCCAAGCTCATATCTTACAGTGTCAATCTTCTGACATCTTCTCAGATCTGAGCTGTTTTCTGAGAAGACTGAGGTGTACCCTTTGGTTCCCCAGGTTGAAGTGTTGACCTGAAGCAGCTGTCCCTCCCTGTAAAGTGCTCACAGAACCAACCTCGGATATGGCTTGGATTAAATTCACCTGTTCACACACTTAAGTAGTTTGCCGTTTTTAGCTTCACCTGTTTACACATTTTGGGTTTTCCCGTTTGTTGGGGGAAAACGTGCTTATTGGTGGCTTTTCTCATGTTCAGAGCCGGCCAGTTGCTGCCCACTGGCGCCCGGTCAGGTGAAAGCAGGTGTCACGCCTGCTCCGTCAGTGCCGAAGGCGGGCACTCCAACAAACCCGACACCTCACTACGTTTAGCCAAACCAGAAGTCTCATGGCCTGCAGCAGACTGCCTCTGTTTTCCCCCTGGGCTTCAGCAGGGCTCTGGTGGCCGCCACGACCAGCCTATCACTGGTGTCCACAGCGGACATCAGCGCAAATCTCGACAGCAGTGAAGGAACACGTCTTGACGTTCTCCCTCCCCAGGTGAGAAACGCGCAAAACGCACGGCGGTAAAATCCGGCCAGGGACCGAGAATAGAGGTGGTCTACCCTCGACTCAGGCAACAATCAGTGCTCCATGTGGGGGTGGATGGACTGGTGGTAGATTTTTCTGGTGGACACAGCAGCCAGAGCGGTTCCTCACGAAGGAGCTTTCAAATGAAAGGGACCGAGCGCCGCCCACAGTAGATAAGTAATTACTGGGAGACGGAGACCCCTCGCACATCCCTCCAGACTCTCAATCAGAGAATGCCAGGGGCATTGTGGGTAGGAGGGTGGAAACCAAGCCCCCACAGCCAGAGAGAGTAAACCAGCAGTGGTGTAATGTCATGTTGTCTGCTGGGAGGTTTTTGACCCAAGCAATTAAACATTGCTTTGTTGTTTTACTTGCCTTATCTTTACTTCTATAAAATGCACTCTGTGTTTCCAAAGGTTCAAAATACAGAAACACAGAGACTGCAGAGAACGCCCTGCACTGACCCTAAAGCAAAGAGAATTTGCAAGTTCATTTCTGAAAGGAAAAATAAAACAACGGAATGTTCTTCTTTCGGGAATTACATAAACAGACCCCCCCACCAGTAAACCAATTGTTGTAAAGGGCTTGCATCAGTGTTTGTGACCTTGTTTATGTATTTATGGAGAGAGGTGCTGCTTGTCTACCATGTCAGACAACAAGTGGGTGGTCCAGAGATGACTACTGCAGAAAAGTCAAATTCAGAAGTGTGAGTAATTCACAAGTTAAATGTTCAGCTGCCATTCCTACTTGAACTGTTGCAATTTTTTTTTTGTGGCGGCATTAACTGTGCCTCGTGAATATTGAACACAGCCAAGTTCAAATGGGTCACATTATGAAGGTGCAACTATCACAACCTGAATAAATTCAGGAAACTGTATAAAGAATTCCCCTGAGTTTCACTAGTGGAAATTTCCAGGGTGGACGCTTAAAAGTTGAGTCATAGCATAAGGATGAGTTAATGCTTCTTCATCTGTCACGTTTTCCATCTTGCCAACTGCATTGGACTGGTGCATATGCCTTGTATAATCTCCAGCAGTCTGTTTGGATTTCATTTTTACTGCTGAAATACGGATTTCAAAAATCTGATGTGGATCTTAAATGATATGGCAACAGTGTCACGTCAAGATTTTAGCAACTTCCTTGGCCAGGAAGAAGTCCTTTCATTACCAACACTGGGCTCTGATTAAGCACCAGCCTGGAGTCCCGGGATACTGCTGTCACCAGTGGCTGACATAGTCCCGCCCCCTTTCTTTGGCCTGGTGTCATTAGGATGAAGAATGGGTAGCCTGGATAAAGCATGATGGTTTGGAAAAATGAGCACAATTTGTCAGTATTTAATATAGCAGGTAGGAGAACCTGATAACAGAGCCTGACTACACCATAACATCTCATCACAGGTTAAAGTAAATCTCAGATCCACAGGTCTGGTAGTTACTGTCAATAACTACTGTCAAATTACTGTCCCTCCGGTGGTCCAGGGTAGCTGGAGACCTGGGAGTGACTTTTTGGGGCGGACGTTATGCGTTCATTAAATTTAAATCCAATAATCAATCAATCAAACCATTTGTTTGTTATAAGTATTTTTGCCTATAACAAACGGTAGAATGTCACAAAGCACTGAAAATATTGCATTTTCCTGAGAGAATCAAGAAACCCGAAAAATACCAGTGCCAAACGAGAAAATCTGCAACATTCTTCCCTGACCCCAGAGGCAGTCGAGAAAAGGGCATAATAGTAGACACATACAGAATAAAATGGAGTAATCATTGAGGAGTTGATAACGCAGCACCTTCAGCACTTTCTGGAAAGTTGAAGACCGATGACAGGAGGATGACTAATGCAGAATCGACTGCGGGGAAAGCTCTTTGCACCTGAAGATTCTATGTCCAAAATTCCACCCTGTATGTCAGCCCCAAGATGGTCAAAGAGAAGATAACAGACGTCGCGAGCGTGCAAGTGAGACAAATAAGAACGGTTTCTGCAAAATGCACAGTTGGCATGACTAAGATTGAAGGACTGAGGTGCTTCTGCAGATGGATTCTGGCCCCTTTCCTTTGACGAGACATCATCAGGTTCCCAGACATCCCGCCAAAAAAATTTGTGAGAGACTGAGAGGTAGCAAAGCACGCCATGCTGTGGCTTTCCTGAGGATATCGTGGGCGGCTAGGAGGATCAAGTCAATTTCATCTTCTTAGCTGCGTGCATGCTCGCTGAGATGGCCGCGCGACTTTGCTGCTCCTGCTGGAGTCTCACCCATGCCCCTTGACCCGTAAAGATTACAGGAAGATGAAAACGGGGAAGACAAAACACACTCATGGACTTTCTCTTCCTGGAGGAGACCTCCCACGACCCCTCCCCCTTGAATTTGGGGGAAAGAAAGCAAGCGGTGACATTTGAAACTTAGTGATGACGGTGGTCGCAAAGCAATGCCTGGCCGGAGGGTTAGCTTGGAGAAAGTTCAGATCATAATCAAAGAAAATTAAATTGCCCGACTTGAAGGACGTCTCATAAACCGGCAGAAGAAATGACCAATGTAGTTTCTTACACCACCTGTAGTTTCTTACCTCACCTGTAGTTTCTTACACCACCTGTAGTTTCTTACCTCACCTGTAGTTTTGTACACCACCTGTAGTTTCGTCCACCACCTTTAGTTTCTTGTACAACCTGTATTTTATCTGTTTCGCATGCACGTGCGCACACACACACACACCATCATACACATAGTAACTCATAATGCGCACACTCACACAAACACAATCACACAAACACCCCCATACACACAGACACACAGTAATGCACCAACAAACCCCTCATACACAGTGCTTTGAAAGTGGCTATACCCCTGTTTCCATTCATCTATCATGTGATCAGTACCAGAAACTAGAAATGGTTGCAATTGCTTCATGTAGGAAAGTGCTGGTTGTTACACCGTCATCAAGAAATTTTAATTACAGCAGATCCGTATGAATGAGTGAACCTTTAGCAGGGGTTAATGAACCTTTAGCAGGTTTAGCAGGCTGAAAAAAAAAAAAAAGAAATTACGTAAAGTGACATCAACTTTTATGTTGAAATATAATATAACTGCCAAACAGTTTCAGTTCAAACATCTAAAGCTCAGTTTTAATAATAAGTAAAAAAAAAAAAACCTGTATGACATTAAAGGGAAAGAACGACACTGAGTTAAAAATAGCAAGAAATATGACTCACTGAAGGAGATTCTTTACTGGGATGACCTTTCCAAATGAAATGTCTGCCATTTAAATGCACACACTTAAAAAGAGGTCTTTAAATTTCTTGCTTTGATTTGCATGGGAAAGTATCATGTTTTAACAGTGATGGTGGGGGAGGCTTGGGTTGGTAGGGATTGAACAATGTCAAGAATAACCCTTGGTTCTGATTTTTAAGAATGCAAAGAAAGAAGAAAAAAGGATATTGAAATTACGATTCTGTGTAATCCATTTAGGGTAACAATGGCGCATCAATTTGGCAGTGTCTTCATTGCCCCACTCAGCCTGCAGGGAAGGCCACCCCCCCC
>JAOYSI010039517.1:0-2500 GCA_025775065.1 Hiodon alosoides
CTCCCTGCCTCTCCGCGGCGCTCAGCGTCTCCCCTTCCCTCAAAAATCGCTAAGCCTCGCCTCTTAAAAATTGAAAGGCCCAGCCGGCGACAAAAAAAAAAAAGAAATGAAAAGAAAGAAAAGGGGCCCGAAAAAAAAAGTGAAAAAAAAAGGGGGATGCAGTTTTAAGTATTGAAAATAAAATGATAAGCAGGGAATGTGGAGGCTCCTGGAGATAACATTGTGGATATTACAACAAGAATGGGAAGGAGAACAGGGGGGAAAAAGCCGCGGAGAGATTGGTGCCATAAGCTCGCGGTTGAGCAGATGACACCGCCACTAATACGAGTGTTTAAATATTTGATGCGCTGGGATAAAGGGGGATCGCCTTTGAATGAAATTGAGTGTCTGGAGGAGAATCTATTACCGAAAATCTGGTGTGATTTGACAGCGGCAAGGCAGCCCCGTGTGCCATTCTTCAGTAGTTCCTGCAATCTCCTTTTCCACACACCACTTAAATGTTCTTCTGCCTTGCTCGAGTAAACACTGATTATCCCTTCTTTAGCAATAGAGGGCCGGGTGAAAGGGGGAAAAGCAAGGGAGGAGAGCGGTAAAAGTGAAGTGTCAGACCCACGGTTTTTCGGGCCCGCGAGGACGGAGTACCCGCTGGCTGTGCAGCCGGGGGGGAACCCTCCAGGACTGTCTGTTACCTAAAACACCCCAGAGGAAAACCGGCGTGCGTTTGCGTTACAGAGTCCTGAGATGCAAGTTTGGGAACGCAAACTAAAATAAAATGATATAACGCGAGGTAATTTAGTACAGTAGTAATACTAACACTATTACCAATACTATCAACAGGAAACATCGAGAATGCCTTTTGTTTCTTATGCCTGTTCTTGCATCTGTTGAGTTGCCTACATATGCTTCACATCCCTTTTTATTGTACTAGACAACAAACAAAAAATTAATTTCACTTCTGACCTCCACTGAAATGGAACCAAGACCTGAACAGGTGAGAGATTAATGCAGGGGTAAATTCAGCACTCACCTCCAGGAAATGAGGGCGCGTGCTGGAATTAGGGGTGTCCCCGTGCTCCAAATAGCCATGCCCTGTCGGGGGCATGCGGGCCGGAAGGCCCCCTTTGGCTCCAGCTGCAGCTCGCGCCTCAGGATAGCTGGACCACGTGTCTAGGCTGTTGTGGTGCCTGGGGCACTGCTGCTATTGTCAGGAGAGAACAACCAGTGGATTCTCTGCCTTCAGCTCCTCCACTTCCTTTCCAGACAGGAAGTGTGGATGCACATGGAAACCTGCCTTTGAAGAGGCCTTTTTGTCTGACTCCCCAGGTCCATGTAACTTTGCTTCCATCCATCAGAAGCTTCCAACATTTTTATTCAGATTTGATACTGTGGCTTGGCACCGACTAAAACCGTGTTTTGAAAATAAGTGATGCTCGTTCATCGCAAGGTTGGACTTCACAAATCGCAGATGGCACATTGTTACCACTAGAAGTGCAATTGACAGCAAAGTATAAATAGGGACAACAAAGGCAGAAACACTTCTCACATTTGTGATATCAAATCACACGGCAGCTTGATGGCCAAAATCGTTGGGTTCAAAGCCAGTACAGGGGTTTGTACAAGGAGAGCGTTGGTGTGATTATTTTCCCTGGCGTGCTTCATCACCCTGAACACTGGAGTGTGACTGTAGAAACAGGCGGCCCCCACTGACCCCCGGCCCCTCCCCTGTTCCTCCGGCTCCCAGTTGACACCGACGCTGTGTCTCGCGTCGGCGACTCGTCTGACGCACGCCCGGACGATGGCCCCACACGCCTGACGTGTAAGTGGCCTCTTGTCTCCAGCCGATCGATAGCCACTGGCACTTCCTTCCCCAGCCCAGGAAAAACAATTAAAACCCATCGATCCTGCGCTGGCCCCGCCATGAATATGCAAGAAGCTTTCCTTGACCTTCAAAACTAGGAGAGGCCAAGCGACTTTATTCCTCATGTCGCCGGTCCGCCCCCCCCGCTCTCTCTCTCCCTCGCTCTCGCTCTCTTACTGCTGTGCAACCACGCAAGGCTGCTGACGACCTCTCTCTCTCTCTGTCACATTGCAGCCGGAGGCTGGTGTGCTGTCAAATACGTATTGTATTTCTTTGTCTTGTTGATATTGTATCCATTTGGTATACATGGCGTTGGCATCTCCTTGGATTGCAGACGAGATGCTAATTGCTAGTCAGCTAAGCACATTATGGGACATTGTCATGTTCATTAGAGGAATTTCCCGTTCTGTTCTGTAGCTTCAAAAAGCTACAAGCTTTTGTGACCTGTTTTAATCGAAGCTGCTAATCAAATTAGCCAAATTATTTTATAAAATAAAAACAGTACTTGTAAGCTATTTTGACTTCTGATTGGAACTCTTCTATGATGATTCTCCAGTGGCTTCTCTGAGGTGGTAAGTCTACCTAGCCAAGAGTCAGACATTAGTGTCACCCAGTGCCCCCACCACAAACCTGCTGTGCACA
>JAOYSI010039517.1:5000-28573 GCA_025775065.1 Hiodon alosoides
CAGAGGTTACCATGGGGATTCAAAATTTGGGCAAGAACTGGGATACTGGGAATACTGTCTGATTTTGATGTCTTTCATGACAGCGTGAATGGCCAAAGAGTGAAGTCTAAACTTGGACTGTCAAGAGACGTTCTCGTGCAGCTTGCATCAACTCTTCCTGTGGACCTTCACAGGCTCCACCTGAGTCCACCTAGTGGCTAAACTCCTTGGCCTTGGAATCCAGCCTGGACTCTTCTCCAGCCTGGGTTTTGGAGCTTTTGCCCACTTCAGTGCTCCCCGTTTCTTCTACTTCCTAATCTTCTGGACAACATGCAAAATGACGGGCAATGGCATCCTTCGTTTCAGCTTCGCAGAAGCATCACTTATTGTCCCGGGTGTGGGGGCAAGCTTTACTTCCGATGTCTGCGGCCGTGCCTGAGTGTCCCTCCAGCCGCTCGGCCAGGGGGACATCTGCCTCGCCATCCGAGGGCATCAGTGTTTGTGTCTACTAAATGCCACTCCAACTGTCTCCATTGCCCTCATTGGATTGTCAGGTAGACTTTCGGCCATACAGAAGAAAGAAGGGCTGAGATAGCAAAATCTATTCATCTACACATCCATGAGAAGGATATGAGAATTCCAACAAATGTGTGTGATAATACCTCCACTTGAACATTATCATGTCAAGTGGGTCCTGATGGTGATCTGTTGAATAGACCAGGCTTGAGGGCCGGGGTGTGGTTTGTTCCTTGGTTCAATATCACAGGGCGAAGTTGTATGATTGTAAGTGTTATCCCTGTCATGTGAATCCACAGCCCTCACTCATACATGCAGCCCTCACTTAAAAGTGTCTCAGTTTGGTTTTAGAGGTAAATTAATTCACACAGAGAGCTGGAACAAACTGGCAGACAATAAGAAACATGTGATATTGTGCATTACATCCATGCTACGGTTGTGCATTGAAGAGCCATAGACTTTCAAACCCAGGTGGAAAGTGAGCTGATTTCCAGGACCGGTCTGATCAATGTTAATTACATTTAATTTTGCAAGTGTAACAGTTAATTGTAGTGTAAGGATTCCTTCATGCTGTAGATGAAGATGTATGAAATTCCGAGGAAAATCAAAAGGTGTGCAAACATAAAACAGGCAGAAGAGAAAGGCTCTGACCAGACATTTCAATGTAAAGACTTCTTGACTATGTTCACTGGAACAGGCAGCTCAATGCAGGACACAGCACTCAATGAGGGGATCATAGAGTCGCTAAATCCAATTTAGATGCCAAAGGATGAAAAGAAACCCAGGATGTCATGCGACCAGGAGCAGCAGTGTCACGGTTTTTGCTAACTCTCTCACAAGGCTGCTAAATTTCCTAGCGTCATGACCCAGCTGCAGCAATATCTGAGAAATCTTCCATCTCAGACCGAAGCCTGAAGTTTCAGGGATCCAAGTCCAAGTCCAGTGCTTGAGTCACCCTGGTGGAAAGTTTTGGCTCGATACAGCCTATCTGTCAAAGAAATCCCATTGTCTACCATGACATGTGATTCTCACGGTGAGTGTATGTGTTATCACGCACAGGTCAATCCGTCTTGCCTAGAACTGCAGAGGACTAGGGGTATATGGATGGAGACGCCAGCAAAGGTGACAAATGATGATGTAACAGACAAAAACTAAGCCATAGTCTGATATCTGAGACTGCGTCTGAAACCGAGTGTTTGTGTTTGTATTACACTGTATGTGTGTGTGTGTGTGTGTGTGCGTTTCCACAGAGGACACCATCCTTTTGAGGATGCTCAGTTTTACAACATCACTCGTCCCACAGAACTGACAAATCAATATAAGTTAAGGAGATAAATTATTTAAAGCCAAGTCTAATTAGTTAGCTATTCCTGAGCTATGGATTCCTCTAGAATATTGATGGAGTCCTGCTTTATGGCTGGATCGGAGTTCCTTTCCTCAGCTGTAGGACTTTGATTGTTTCAGAACACAGATCAACAATTTCCTCTGAACTGCCGACAAGGAAATTCACACCTCTGAAGGCTTCACGGTAGGAGTAGGTTCCTTGGTAGCACATATTAGATCTGCAGGGATAAGCTCTCTCTAAGCTGTGAAACTAACATTTCCAGTATTTTATATGCATTTGAAATTCCAGATTAACATGAAAAACCACCGCTTGTACTTTAAATCAGTGAAAGCCCCTAGGATTATTATGTGTGTGCTTATTCATGTTATTGGCATTCACCCATGGCAATTTAAAGCGTAGACCAACAATGAGAAATAATTGATCAAAATCTTGAGCATAGGATGCATTGTTTGCATCAGTGCGGATCAATTAAAATAAAGATTTGATTTTGAAATTCAACATTTAATTAATTTAACCATGTGTTTAATCAGACGAAAATTAAATATAAACTGATTTTTTAAAAGTTATATTTACCTCCTAGCAACATTCACTGTCATTTTGAATATTTTAGCTTTTGGAAGATGTCACACTAGAAGTCCTGTGGTAAGTCAGATTTAATTAAACTGGTCTGGAAATAGATGAGTTGAGGTCAGGTGCTTCTTCCTATGTAAGGACGGGTACTTTTGGTCTTCCATCTGCTTGCCCCAGGCTACCTATCCTCCTCCTCTCATCCCCCTCTTTTCTTGGTGCCGGGGAGGGAACTGTTATCATGCAGGGGGGGAAACTATTGATCATCTCTTTTAATTACCCTCAGCACACAAACGAAAAGGGGTAAATTAACTTCCCTCTCTCCTGAAACACTCATGAATATTTCAAAAGGAGGAGCCCGTGTCTCTCAGCTCCAATGTGGTCCACATATCTGACTTATTTATCTGGCCCTTACAGCAACAAGCATCGCAGGGAGGGAGAGGGAACCAGCACAAGGTTGTTCACTGCTCTTACGTGCCATCTGAGGAACGAGAAGGCGACTGCGTGAACAACACCCCGCGATTCTGTTACGCTGTCGTCCGTTGGCTCCTGGGCCTTCTGCGTGGCTGGTCGTAAGGGGGGGAAAGGCCGCCCACGGTCCCCGGGCTTGGCTGTGGAAACGCCGCTCTTTCTCAGCGCCTAAACAGTGTTTAGCGGGGAGCGGGCATCCCCGCAGGCGAGACCTTCCCTCCCAATTAAAGGCATTAGCGGACACGTCTGCTAGCGGTGTGCGCACAAGCTGCTTACTCACATGAACTCACTGTCACGCAGGGGCCCGTGGCCACTGCCAAGCTCTGACAAGGGCCGCTCCGTCGGCGTCCGCCAGCGTTAGGGCACTGTCTGAGCTCGCGGAGGGGGCGCCGGGGGTGATGGGGAGCCAGGGATTGCTGCTCTGTGGCGGAGCATCGGAGGATGTTTCCACCCACAGAGACGGGGCGTCAGATGCAGTGGGGCCAGGCGTGGCCTGTTCTGCAAGGCTGGAGCATGCAGCCACTGCACTCAATTCGACATAGCGCTGAGATTTACGAGGTTAAAGAATCTCTATGAGTAAACACCTCACAGCAACTGTTCCGGCGAGTGGGCAACCCTTTTCAGTGGCTGGCGTCAGATCACCCTCCAACGGCACCCCTGGTTGTCATCGTTCTCATTTTCAAGATATTGAGCTATAGATCATATAAATCAGGCAAGCTGACTTAGGGGGCATCAGTCCTAAATCAGTCCTAAACTTCTTAGTAGTTTTATTGTTAAATGGCACCTGGCCGTTTGTTCCATAACATTTCATTGTTCAACTCCAAGTTCATGTCCTATCTCTCTTGAGATCAGCACTTCCAAGTGTTGGGTAAGCTACATGAAAACAGTAGCTAGGTAATGCTATAGCCACTTTCAAGGTTCTTATTTTTTTAAGTATAAAAATGTGTCCGATGGGCTGGGAGAGCATCACCTGTTGAGGAATCAACGGCTTGGCGGCTGGTGTTGGTGCTGGAGACCAAGGTCCAATGTTCAAATCTGGCGGGGATTGGGCGTTTTCTGGTTCTCGCTATGTTTGCGTGAGTTTCCTCCCACGGGCCAAAGGTACAGTAGCTGTTGTATACAAACATTCAGAGTCTGAATCTAACCAAAGGGACAATTTTCTTCTACTTTAGGTCTAAACAGGCAGGTCAGGTCTTTAGTACCAGAATAACATAAGTTAAGTGCACCAAAACATAGATTGCTATTAAAGGAAATTATATGTGTTCTGGCCTTAACCTGAACTATGATTTCCCAATGGTGAATTCCGAAAATCCGATGTGTATTGTTGCCAAAAATGGATGCAATTCCTTCACATTCACGGAACCGGACTTTATTAAAATTTTTGTTCTGACCACAAAAGCAATTATCGTAAATAACAAATTGATCACAAACTTTATGTCTTTAGCTTGACTACTACTTGGCTGACACCAAAGGACAATTTACCTTTATAAGAGCCACCCCAAATTAGTTTTTATTTGATCAAAAAGCTTATCTCTTGGGCTGTGAGGATGGTCTCATCGTTATTTTTACATTGAAAAACTCTGACAGCCAAATCTCTTTCAAGTAAAAATGTGCTCGATTTGTACTCGTTCTTCGTTGTGTGACCATAGTCCCCTGTGGAATAATCTACCTCAATTTGTCAGAGAATGGGCCAATAAGCCTGTATTTTTCTCTGATAATTGTTTACAGACCACCGAAACCTGACTTGAAAGGAATGGCTGAATTATTATCAGAGGTTGCTGTTCCCTCCGACAGAGTTGATTACGAGGGACTTGAGAACACATTTTGATTAAGAAAACGATTCCCCGAGAAATTCCTTCATCTTGTCCTTAATAAAGTACACTGGCTTTTCAAAACATGCAACCGAGCCTATCCATTGCCTAAGGCATGCACAAGATATAGTTATTTCCTCAGGTCTTCAAATTTGATGTCTATTGTGATCATTTCAATATTACATTTGAGAGTTTATCTCTAAGGCCTGCAAATTATTAGAAAGGATACTCTCTAAATACTGTTGAAATTGCTAAGCCGCTCAGAAAGAAAAAGCACCCGTGCTTCTGTATATGATTTTAATGTCTCAGATTATCTCAGGAAATCAATACAGTAGACACAGTAGCACCCATGAAAGCAAAACAGTATGTGATGAAAGTCCTCCAGCCCTGCGTACAGATTTGCAACTCGGACACAAACAAAGCGACATAAAGTATACCGGGAAGGTCGGCTGCAACAGTTTCCCAGTTCTCCTTTGGTAGGAAATGTAACCTCGCCAAACAGATAAATATTCTGTACATGAGTCTTTTAAATCTTTAAATGAATAAAATAGCAACCCTGTATTTTAATTTATGCACATCTGTGTGTATGAGAATGCAAGCGTTCACAAACTTCTCTGACAGAAACATGAACGTGTACCAATAAGATACAGGACACGATTTTAGTGTCCTGTATCTTAACTCCCTAAAGCCAAAGCAGTTATTTAATTCTGAAACGGAATCTGAATCTAAACTTTATAATACTTATATAAATTTATAAATTATAATACAATCAGCTTAATATGCCCAAATTATAAACTGAACAATTAATTTCCCTGACAATTAACCTATGTCTTTGTTTTAAATGACAGTGGCAGTGATATTCTGTCTGTGTAATATACCACATTTCTGTCTCTATATTATATTTAAATCCGCATATTTGTCTCAACTACTGACTAAAGATATTTATCAAGATATTTAAAACTTATCATTGTAGAATCCCTGATTGTTGTGGAATAAATTTGATCAGGTAATTTTATAAATCTCGAGACATTAAAGGTCGTACCGACTCCACCCTTGTTTCTTTCTGCATCACAAATCCTTGCCTGCTCTATGAAAATAGAATAAATCAAAATTAAAAATAAAACTTAAATATTTTTGACATAATGTGAAATAATTAACTGTTGCCTTTTGCTACAACAAGAAGCATACTGCTCTGTTCCTTGAAGAACAGACGATAAATACCGTTGGTTTTGGGGAATATTTGACTTCAATTAAACCTGGAGTCTCTTCCTCAAGAAAACTTATCCGACCCTTCGTTATGCCGAAGTACGGCTTTGGCCACATCCTTAGAGTGGGCAGAGCCGATAAGGTGAAATCCTTTCTTTTAAAGCCAGCCTGTGATGCAGAGATTAAAGGGGGGAAAAAATGTTTGCTACATTTTCCAATCAGTCGCTGCTAGCCTCAGTAACTAGCACTCTTTTAGCTTTCCGCCGTGGCGTAACACAGCACCAAAAGCACTGGCTTATGCTGCTAAAGGGGCAAAGTGAAGCAAAACTGGCCCACCAAAGTGGGAGGTGACCTTCACCCCAGCCCTAGATGAGTGAAGCGGAGTGGGCCCTGTTTTCTCTCTAATTGAAAGGGAAAGTAGACTAAGAAGGTGGCGGGCCAGATGACCATCAGGGAGTCAGTCAGTCAGTCAGTGTATTATTCTCGCCATGGCGACTGGCCTCTCCCACTCCACCTAATTTGAATGACTGTCAAGTCAGTGGCGAGCGAAAGCCCTCCTCGCGCTAAAAGGGTGGCTGGTGCCCGGGCCGCCGCGATGTTGATTGTCTCCCCGGAACGCGTAGCAGAAACGGCCGCGACTGTCATCCACTGGTCACAACACATTTACTAAGTGACAGAATTCTAATTAGTTGCCGGAGTGGTGACACCAGACGGAGAGGCCAGGAGAAAGAGAAGGGGGGGGAGATTGAGATGGAGAGAGAGAGGGGGGAGAGGGGAGAGGGGGCAGGAGAGGACCATCGTCCTTCGGGTGTAAAAATAGACAAAAGCAGCGTTCCCATCTAAGTCTGTCTCCAGAACTGCTCTACGTACAGTTCTCAACACCTGAGGACTCTATAACCCCCAAACCGGGTCAAAGTCACTGGCTCCGGTGCCATGCAATAGAGAAATCTATGTAAGAGCACTCTTACACCTGTTTTTCTAAAGCCTTATAACTTTAAAAACTAAACAATTCAAATGTCTAGGATTTGGAGGGACACAAAATATGTTACCATTCTTCCTAGTATTCTTGCCTTGCCGAAACGTAAAGGCCTCGATATGAATAGTTTTGGAGGTCAGTAATGAGAAGCAGCTATTGCTATTTGGACAAGAAGTCCAGGGTTATGTCCATTAAAGACATAAAGAAATGGAAAAAAAACAAAAACTATTGTAAAATGGGAACCATGATTGTGTCTGTACTGGAGAAGCAGCCAGAACGTTCCTTTACGGATTTGAGATGTCAGCGTCAGAAAACCGATGGCCCCAGTGACTGGCACGTTCCTCAGCTTAGTATTTCAGCAATGCTAACAATGGCTGGGTTTTCTACGCCCTGCTCACTATCCAGGCTGCGGGCACTATCCCTGTCTGTCTGACTGGCTGGTGTGGAATTCCTGGGCATGAGAGGCTTTTAAGCCACTTGAAGAGTTCATCCCGGCCCCATTATTGCGCCTCAGAAGTGAGACGGCGGCCCCCAGAGCTGCCCGAGCTTCCGGAGTGCAGCTGGAGAGCCCTCCAGGTAGATGACCGGGGGGTGAGGGACTCTCCCTCCTCCGTCTTGCCGGTCCGCCCGCGCGCATCTGTCAAGGGTCCCCTCCCTGAGCAGCAGGCTGCACACTTGAAAGGGTCAACCGGCACGTGGGAGACGGGCCACGTCTGTGGACGGCCCCGGTCACAACACATTTACTCAGTGACACAATTCTAATTAACCGTCGATGCCGTGTCACTGCGCCACACAGACAGGGCTGTGTCAGGGACACACAGCACAGGGATCAACAGCTTCCTCTCCTCTCTTTTTCTGCCTGTCTTTGTTCCTCCTTCTCTCCCCCTCTCGCTCCTTTTTTGAAGCTCATTTTCTAAACTGAATTTGATTCAGTCGATTGGATAGAATTCGATTCAGTTCTGTTTGATCCAATCCTGTTCAACTTGGTTTCATTAGATTTGGTTAAATTCAATTTAGTTTAATTTATTTCAGTTAGATTTATTGGTGGGAACTATATATCATACATTAGATGCAATATTGATATTTTTCAAAATCATTGTGTTTGTGGGCTTTTAATGCTATATACGTTTACAAACAAAACAGCAACGTTAGATAAATATGGAATAAGGGCCTATTCATTGGCTCAGGTGTTTGGGCTGCACACCCAAGCACAAGTTAAGCTGTATGAAGAGAGACCGCAGGTTACATTCTGGATCATGTCACTGCCAACTGTGACCGGGAGTTCCCGAGCAGCCATGCACACATGGCATCCTAGGTCGGGAGGTAAGTTAGCCGGTTGGATTTCACTCGACTGACAGAACCACACAGACGGGGCTGTGTCAGGGACACACAGGTCAGGAGGGAAGGTAGCCAGTTGGATTTTACTCGACTGACAGCACCACACAGACAGGGCTGTGTCAGGGACCCACAGCACTGAAATCATATGAAATCACAGGCAACAGCTTGCTTCCCTCAGATCCGCAGTGCTGTTTAAATGGAACCTGCCACTCCCTCGCTACATTGCAGACAACCAACAGTCTGAATACATAGAAATCTGAATTTGAAATATTTTTATAATTAACAGAAATTTTTTACTCCTGTTTCCCAGTTTAGACAAGCCTTTGCCACCTTTCTGGTGACTGGTGCACAAAGCACATGCATGCAACACAAGGTGTTGTGAAGATTCAACGTCTTTGTAGCTACGCGTTCAGAAATGGTGGATCTGAAGGGGCAGTTAACACCGGATTTAAAGCACTAGGCAGTTGTGTGGCCACAAACATAATGAGTGTTTGGTTTTACAGTTGTTGTTTATAGTGCCAATAAATCCAGCTAATTTAAACAGAAGATTATTTCTTCAGCCAATGCAAGTTGTTTTACCTTTAATACGAGTCTACATTCATGCACATGTTATCTAAAAGAAAATCATGAACAACATCTCTTGAAAGGGTCTTTGCTCCATAACCCCTTCCTGTGTGTGGTGACAATACAGTCTGCTATTCATTCCATTGAATTCTCAAACAACAGAAGACAAATACTGTAATTTTGCCCCCATTTTACACATTTTACAGCTGCTTGCATTGTCAGACCCCTATTTATGTCAGTTTGTCAGTTAAATTGTCAGTTACTGATGTTTGGTTTGAGGTTTGACGGCCACGTCCAGGAGATTCTGCTTGTCTACAGTGGACTGGAGAGTGCCGGTCTGACGGCCACGTCCAGGAGATTCTGCTTGTCTACAGTGGACTGGAGAGTGCCGGTCTGACGGCCACGTCCAGGAGATTCTGCTTGTCTGCAGTGGACTGGAGAGTGCCGGTCTGACGGCCACGTCCAGGAGATTCTGCTTGTCTACAGTGGACGGGAGAGTGCCAGTCTGACGGCCACGTCCAGGAGATTCTGCTTGTCTACAGTGGACGGGAGAGTGCCGGTCTGACAGCCAGTGGGAGAGGACCCCAGGGAGCAGGGAGGAGCAGTGGTTAAGTAACTGCCAAACTTATCACAGTGTCTCTTTGACGCCCTATGAACATGATGATTTTGGCGCGCCACTGTTTAATGGCTCATAGACAGCCTAGCATCCCCCTCCCCCCACTGGTACACTGAGCAGGACTTCATCAGAACAGGATCATTAAGACCTCTGGGTGCCGCGAGCCCCTGTCGCTGTCCTCGTGTTAGTCCTTTAGTTAAAGGCACTGGGTCCGGCCCCCCCGGTGGGTCGCGCGCTTCCGTTCTCGCCCTTGTCTCCGGCGTAAAGCGCAGTCAGCGTTATGACGGGGAAATTGTTGGCGAGATCAGACCGGGTTGAATTAACACTCGCAGGAATGGCTGTTCTGGGCCTGACCCCGACCCAGACACAAGGAGTGTGCCGGGCACATTATGGTAATGACTTTCTGCCCAGAGACTTGACCAAATGGGATAATTGTGTTTGCACCCATTTGTGCATGCCTGTTTGTGTGTGTGTATGTGTGCACATGTGTGTGTGCATGTGTGTGCATGTGCGTGTTTGTGTGCTTTTGTGCCTGTGTGCAAGCGTGCGCGCGCGCGTGTGTGTGTGTGTCTTTGAGGGAGGGAAACCAACTGATGGACAAGCCTGATAAGATGATGTACCAGGATTCATTTGAGCTTCAGCATGAGGATTAGGAGGAGAGAGGCTAGAGATGGAAGATAATTGGACCCCGTCTAAAGGTTTTCTCTCTCTCTCTCTCTCCCTCTCTCTCCCTTTTAATTTGTACATGTGTCGTGTCCTTCTTCCCACCCCCTCTTTTTTTCCGTCAATAAGTGTAAGTCATTAGCAGACCGGCAACCAGTTCAAGGTTAGAAACAAAGTCGCAGGGATAAGATAAAGGCTTGGGAAATAACACAATAATGGAAAGCGCAAATTAAAATAACTTCAGTTGAGTCTTGGGTGGTGGCTGAGGGGCCAATGAGATGGGTTCCTTAATGAGAGGAACATGGCCAATAGCGGTTTAATTCCTGGCCAGTTGTTTTTGATGATCATGTATGACTGTGGACCGAGACCCGCAGATGAAAGCATCAGTGATAGTTTAAATTGCAAGCGGCTAAACAATAGGTCAATTTCCGAACGTGGATTGAACCGTTTTGTACACGTGAATGTTAGTGTGACCCAGTAAGCAGTTGGCTGCAGAAGAACCATTATGGTTGAAATGCTCGGAAAAAAGGATTCCTGGTTATTTATACATGGTAATCTGGTGTTTTAACCATCCTGCACTTTGCTCGGAAGCAAGTGATAAATTGTGGACTTGTGGTGTATGTTGGTTGCGCCTCCTGGTACATGTCAGGCCTGATCTCCTAAGGAAAATATACATGCAGGATGTAGGTAATACTGAAGCCATGAGCAGAAATACCCACTCCAAGCTTCTGTCTGAAAGCACCCTGCAAAAAATACAGGAATCATTGATCCTTGCATCCGGAAGAAGGATGCACACTATAGGCCCTGTTTGATGTGAACTTGGCAACAGCCAGTACTAGAGATGGTCCCCTCTTCAGTGAAGTGGAGGTGGAAGGGTGGGACATGTGAGAGCCCAAGTGCCCCCCCCCCCCCTCTAGTCCCAATGCTTAAAACGAACCCCTCCTGTAGACTGAGAGGGTGAGCTCATCAAGGGTCATTTACCATAGAGTGGCGAGTAAGTAAGGCTGGCTAGTGCTGCTTCAGTGAGGAGTGCCACGTAAAGTAGGTCTGGTTCATTAGCATGCCCGCTGCAATGAAGGGCCTGTCGTCCGGGTTGATGGAGCACTTTTTTTTTCCCTCTCTCTCTCTCTTCCACCTCCTGGAGCCACCGCTCGATTATGCTTTGAATAACTAGCGTGGCCTTGGGATCTCCGTTAACAAACACGCCCCTGGGTCCCCTGGCTCGACCATGAAGTAGAAAGTTGAGTCTTGGCCGGGGAGGGGGAGACTCAAAGAAACCACCCAGGTGGGGAAAGTCGATTTTCCCATAACGACCCCTGTGGGACCGACTGGGTACGACGCACGTTTCTAGACCCCGCCTGCCCACCCTCCCTCCCCGCTACCTAAACTGCATGTTAGTTTGCAAAGATTCTCGACCGCTGACTGAGATGACCCACAATCAAGCCCCAGCTGATCAGACGATTTCGAAATACGGAGTAGACTGTGTTGTCTTCAGAGAGAAACCGACCATTTCATCTGCATGGCCCTGTGTATTTTATAGTTGGTTTCAGCTCAGTTGGTTTTACTTTGAGTTTTTCTGTTGACATTGTAATGTGGTCTCTAGGCTGAGAAGATAAATGTAGTTCATCAAAAAAGCCAAGAGATGAAGCCTACAATGACCAACTCACACTGCACAACAATTAATGTGCGATTACATCATTAAACTTAATTTCAACATGAGGTGAACTTCCTGTTTCCCACTGTTAACTGGTGCAGGGTAGGCACTTTAAAGAGATATCTGTGACATATTTTTTCCCCCTGGATTCTTCCATGTGTTTTTAAACCAGCAGCAGGATGTTCTTCCATCTTCCGGTGACGGGGCCCAAAGAATCATTGAAATGGTATGCTGAGGGATGATGGGATGCCAGGGGACATTTGTGTTGAAGCTGAAAAGTAAGTGAACTGAGATGGTGAATAACAGGTCTGTAGATAATTATCTGAGAGAAAATGGACAGATAAGACAGCAGCCTGTGCACTCCTCAGAGTTACACTTTCCTCCATGTCTGTCAGATATTTATATATATTCTAGTTATTGTTCCTGCCTTGGGTTACACTGGAATAGAGCTGACACCTGACCGACCTATGCACTGAGATAAATTCCACACATGAATGTTTTTAGGTGCTATTTTAGTTTTTACTCCCTGCTAACTGTGGTTTTCCGGAGCTCACCCACATGTGCCGGTATTTGTTTCTAATGAGAGGTTGGCGCAGGAGCTAGTTAGCACGGAGGAGTGTTTGGGCAGGGAGAAAGGGGACTGATTTAAGGTGGGGGTCAGAGGGCAGTCCAATTATGTCCGGGGAGAGAGCGCCTCCTGGCTCTTTGATTCCCCAGTTCTAAGTGGCGAAATGGGCATCGGGGCCCAAGGCTGCTGAATTAAGAAGGCGTTAATTGGAGTGTGCTGTTTTCCCCAGGAAACGATCGGGTCCTGGCAGTTTCCTAATTTGTGTTTAATGCCTTACCTGTCTAATTGCTGAGGTGCTTGAAAACTCTGCATATGAACTGAAAGAGAGCAGCCCTGGGAGGAGACTGAGAAGCAGTCAGTAGAATATTTAAGGCTAAAGGGGGACAGTTATTCTAGAAAATGTTGTCCTGCATTTGGTTAGCACTCATAGGAACTTCTGTTGAATAACGTTTTTAACGTACTGTATTTGTATTTGTATTATACAAAATAATAATTTTGCTCAGTGGAATACTCTTAAATTTCTGCTCAGTGGTGGGCCCTGTAATATTAGTAATAGTTACTCAGCAACCATAGCATGCAAAATTATGTGTTTTGAGAGAAACAAGCTCCTGATTTACAGTGGGCCCGGCGGTCCAAAGGCCAGGGATCGACTGGGCCTAAAACAACGACAACTCTTTCAATAGAACAGTGGTGCGTGACGGAGCAGGAGTCCAGCGCTACGTCATTCTGCCAGCAATTAGTGAAGATCCCCCCCCCCCCCCCCATAACCCACTCCCACCATCCCTTCGGTTGTAGATGGGCTGTAATGTTTAATTACTGACTAAACAAGGGCCAGGACTGCGTGGGGAGTAGGCTGACACCACCGGGGCCAGATGAAGCTGTCTGCTGTGCAAGGGGGCGGTAGGGCCACTGGGGGTGGCGTGGCGTATCTGCGCAGGTACACAGGCAGCCATTTTTCTTCAGGCTCCACCGAGCTCTGAGCAACAGTGATGCAGGAAGGAACAGTGGGCATAAAGGGTTCCTGACCAGGCAGTGATGGGATGAGAGTCCGAATGAGGTGCATGTATTCCCTGGATCTCTCAGCTGCTATACAAATGGCTCCTCCCTTTAAGGACTGCATAAGTCCTCTCAATAACACATGTTTATGTATTTGTTATAAGTAATTACATGGTAATTACATTTGGAATTAACCAATAATTAAATCATGATATAAAGTCACTATTCTTTAATAAAAACCTCTGGCTGGTTGTTTGATCCCTTCACTATATCTGTGCCCTTCTCATTTCAAGTGTAAAATCCATTCGACGTACCAGTGCAGACTAAAATATTTTTTCCCCTCAGTCAATTGATCCATGACAACATTTTTTACCTCTGTGTACAAGCTGGCCATTGTCCCCCCGCAGTGTGTCCACACACGAGATGAAGTATCGAGCCGTTTGAATTAGACAGCCACGGCGCATTCTGCCTGTCATAAAGCATGTCCTTTTTATTGGCTGGCTCCCTGCTCTCCGTCCAGTCCCCTTTAATCCAGTGCTAAGAGCAATCTCCCCGGCTTTGACGTGCTGCTCCTGTAAAGAGCAGCCCGGATCAATGCTTGTCAGGAATGTATGTATTCAAAGCGCAGGCTGGCGGCAGCGGCTGTGGGGTGGGGGGAATTTAGTGGCTTTGCTCCAGTGCCTGCTGAACACAGTTTGTGATGCTCCGGTCCTCATACCCCAGCACAGCTTCCCCTTTGCGTGCGCTCAGCAGACGACGGGCGTGTGAAATGTGCACTGGCCGGCTGGAGTCAGCACATTTGGTTGTGTTTCAGAGTCATGAGAGCCCTGGGACGAGATGCGGGCAACTCCTAAAGTTAGTTATGTCTAGAGGCGAGGTTCATCTCCATGTAATCTCTATTTTATCACTGCAAGAGCTGTACGCACGGCTCTAAATATGTTGGTCTCTCGGTTCATTTTAAGATTACACTTATACATATGTGAGGGGATCGGGGTCATTCGCTGAGGGAGTTATGTTGTGTTAAACCAACTTACGTTTTAATTCAGAGAGATAGATTGCATTGGGGGCATTGGAATGCATGGTAAATCTTTCTTCCCCCCCGATTCGCTTTCAAAATGCTTCCCATTCGTAAAAATGATTCACCCTCCTTGCCTACCATTAAAATCAGTGCACAAGAAGAGCTTATGCACTAAGGTTTAAAATTATTCTGTGTTATTGGTTGCCATAAGCTATGCCATACAACAAGAGTTTATTTAGGTGATACATGATAGATTAGGTCTTCTACAAACAATATAGCCAGCCAACTGAGACCATTTAGGGCAGAATGTCTGCTTATTGAAAAGTATTTGTGTTAAAATTATATCTATATCTATTGTTCTTCTTTTTTTTTGTCATGAACAAAATTGGCCTGCTTCTGATCTATTGCACATACCAAGATGAGGCTGAGTAGGCTCAGCTATTAAGCTCTCTGAGGCGTTTTGGGTTTGGATCAGACAGCATTTAACGGTGCCGAGTGCGAAACCCGCCCAGCATAGAGATGTAGGAGGGTCAATCGGTGAGGGGTAGTCGAAACTTGAACGAGTACCCAGAAGAACCAACAGGCTTCCTCCATGGTGGAACCTCAACGTCCTAATTTGAGATTTTTTGGGATAAACGTCAACAGAGCAGTGTTTTTCATCTCTTCTTCTCCTGCTCGTCTTCACTTCCTGCTGATGACAATTTTTCTCATGTGCCTTTGACTGACATGCACGTGTCCCTTCCTACCTACACCACATGTCTGAGCATTTGTCTCTTCGGGGCCATGAACCCCTCACAGGGTTTCTCTCTCTTTAAACGCTGTTCAGGTTTTGTTCCTTTTGGGCAGGTTTTGCTCCTTGTGCCCCAAGTCTTCTCTCTGTGCTCTGCCTGAATATCTATTCATTCCATTGTGCTTACCCTCACTGCTCTGCTGCTTTCAACGCCATAGATGGCTTAATCATTTCCGTTGTTTTTTCAGGAGCTAGAAATCCTTGGTATCATTTCTGATTGGTGCTCACATTACTGGTCACACTAATCAGGTCTTCTGGAGAGGCCTGTCTTTCAATGACTTGCCCATCTCCACTGGAATACGCCGAGACCTGCTTTCTTTGTCAGTTTTTTTTAGCTTCTGTTTTCATGGTCTACTCATTGCCTCTTTCTAGTGTTCGGATTGCGTAATTATTTTTCTCGTTTTCTCTGTAGACTACGCCCATTGTGTCCACACAGTGGCTTTGTGCATCCTTTTGAACAATTATTATAGAGCTCGTAGCTTAAAATAAAAGAAGATGCTGTGGGCCCTGTAAATTCCTCAGCTCAAGCGGCGTCTGCAGTTAGCTCCCTGCTCCGTGCGTCTTTCACAATGTCCATCGCGAGACGTTGCAACACGGAATCGCATTGTTATGGGATCAGGCCAACGTTGAGTCAACTGGTCAGCGACTGCACTCCACACTTCGGAGCCAAAGTCCATCGGCAGCCAGCAATTCTGGATGAACTGGACCATGGTGGATACTTAGTTTCTAAAAAGGACAGGATGATTGCGCGTGCAGATCGATAGTGAATTAGCCAGTGCAGTGGTTTTGGAGTGGGGTGCAGCGAAGCATTGACTGTCTGGGGCGCGTGGGCGAACTGTTGACACTGACACTGAGACAAGGCTGGCAGGAGCACAGGAACAGCGCCGCCTAGCACCACAGCAAAGTATCACGCTTTATTTTAGTAGTCAGGAGCAAGCACCCAGAATTCCCTTTCATCCACACAGCAGGCGGGCTACAAGGGTTTTACCATTAAGACTGGATTAAAATGACTGAACAATTACGGCGTTGTTAATACAAACTGCTGTAGCAAGACTCTTCAAAAAAAGGTTGAGTTTGAACATTCATATTCATATTCGTGGCAGTCATATTAAAACTGATATTAATTGCTTCTTTCCTATCTTATCTTTCCAATTAAGGAATCGACATTTTTTATGGCAGTGCTGCACTATGGACTTTTAAAGCTGTTATTTAAATGCTGAAGGATTCCATATCAAAGGCCAGCTGGGATTTGTATCATGACCCTCCATGAACCATGATCATGTTTCTGCGGACTTCACTGCGCTGTCCACAGAGAAGTCACCCGCTCCGACGCTTCATCGGCCCCGTCCCGTCCCGTCCCCCCGCCTTGTGAAAAATCGGACTCTCCCCCACTGATGAAGGAGCTGCCAGACGGAGATCCACTCTATGATGCTCCGCCAGCGGAGCAGGGAACCGCGCCACGCTCTCTCCGTTGTTCATCCCAGCCCTCCACTGATCTACGAGCTGCGGGCCTGATGGATGGATCCATTCAGCATAGCGACACCTTGATGAACACCACACCTAAAAACACCCCAGGAAGGGGGAGGGCAACAGGCAGCCCTCCTGGAGCCAAATCCCTTTTTTTTTAAAGGCCACTAAAGTCCCTCTGCTTTACCGCCCTGCATGCCCTCCACCCCCATCTATTCTCCCGCTCCATTCATCCATCAGCTTGCACCCTGTTTGTTTATTAAGCAGGACAAATAGGGAGGAATAAACAACGGTGAGTCTTTCATACGCAATGTCCCAAGGAAACGCGGCCGGTTGTGAATCGCGACCCGCTGCCGTGCATTATACAGCAGGTCACACGGCGAGGATAATTCAAGCTTTGGGACGGAAGCGAGAGACGATCCAGGAAATAACTAGCTTTCGAAAGCCGCGGGTTAGATTTGGAAGGTTTTCGTTAGGGTGGCGTCCTGCTAAGAAAGCATTACGCACTGGGAAGATGATAAACACTTTCGGTCCATCGCTCTCAAAGAGAGGTCAACAGTTAATCTAAAAATTGTATTTTCATCCCAACTAGTGATAACAGTGCGATAACATGTTGTTACATCACGAAAGGCAAAGGTGACAAAGGGGTGTGTGTACTGTCACCTGTCAAATTTTCAGGCGACTGACCTGAGGGAACGACATAGCTGGAGCTGGTAGGATGTGGTATTCAAGGTTACAATGAGGAGAGGAAAAGTATTGGCCCTTTTCAGTACCTTGGAGAGCAGCCCTGGCCTACACATTAAAACAAGCTGGATCCAAGTGTTCCTAAAGAATAATGGTGGACACCAGCTTTCTCTCACTCCAAGCTGAGAGGACATTGATGAGAGCACTGGACAGAACCTGAAAGATTCAAACTATGTTTGTGCGCAGATTTCTGTCAGATTCCTCTCGCATTGCCTCGCCCATTGACAAGGCCCCTCCAGAACCACAGAGCCAAGGAGCCCGTGCAATTCAGTTCTACAGAGCGCTTCAGTCTGGCAGAAGAAAAATCCCTGGAGTATAACTCAATAAAGGGGAAAGTGTCATGTTGACAAATGTACACGGTGAGATATTATTTATAACAGACTATGTTAAACAGCAAGGGTTTGTTCTGTGTACTTTTTGCTTTAAAAAACGACTCCGGTAAATCTTCTTTGCGGGCGGTAATAAATATGGCTCGGGGAATGGCCCGGGCTGCTTTTCGATGTTGTTGTTGATGTTCATGTTCATTTACACCCCCCACCCCAAACCCCCCAGCAGTCACGCAACCCAGGCCTTAGGAACTGCGGCGGGGAACGGCAAATGAGGAAGGGAGGCAGCTGACAGAGATCGCAGGCTTTAATTTTGTCTTGAGGTTCGTTCCTGCTCTCCGAATGAACAAATATTTGTCCTCATTACTAATTGAAGAGCAGGGGAAGAATAAGGAGGCAAATTGACAACTCTCGCCCCCCCTCCAGAAAACCCCCCCCATATGATTTATGAGGCCAGTTGCAGGCAGGCACAGGCCTCCACTAGCTTGCTATTCATAAACAAAATCCGATAGGTAATGAATGGGCCCGGCTGTGCGGCTGCCCTGTGTGACGTTTAAATTAATAGGGATTAGTGCAGAAGTGTCCGGTAGGCTCGGCGTGAGCTTGTTGTTTATGTGCGAGGGGGTATTCATTTGTCTTCCCCGGCGTTGGCTGTGATGTGTCGGCTGCAGGGACGCAGGGCGAGGTCCGGGGGTACCCAGGCTCATCTGGGAGCCGCCGTACGATGCCATTCATCAGCCTCCCCGCCTCCCGCGCCCCATGGGTGAGTTTGGGGAAGTACCACTGCTGCCCGGGTGGGACATAAAGATACCCAGGCAGGAGTCTCGTGTCAGCCATCAGTAGGGGGGGGGGGGGCAGGTTCGCTAACTGAGCGGGATGAGAGGACGAGGATCCGCGGAGGAGGAACATTCCGGTTACTTCCTGTAACCCCTGCAAGATCAGCCTCTGAGAATGCGGTTCACTATTCGCCGCGACGGCGATCACAGCAGCGCCCCGTGTTTGGGTTTCGAGGCCCTGAACCTGGACAGTTTAACTTCCTCCAAGAATGGCTTGCGAGGGTAAAAGGTTGACCTTTCCCGTGTCCGCCAGGGTCACCCGTGGTCAGTGCTCATTTAAAGGCAGCTGCCATCCAACCCCACATTTTTCTGACTGGCGCCCGTTTGAGGGGAAAACCTGTCAAAAGCGTCAGAAGTCAGCGGGCTGTATGATCAAAGGTTAGACGTTCTTCGCCAAGGCCTGGAGACATAGTTCTTAAATACCAGCTTGAGCGGCGTCACCTCAGGGAGAAGACGGACGACCCCGTCATTCATTCAGAAACATGGCTTTCCGCTGGTTGTGATTGCTCGTGCCTCTTTGATGTGTGTGAGTGTCAGAAAGGGAAACTTTTTTTTCGGAAATTGTGTTTCCTTGTCTGGTGTGCCTGCAAACAAAACCTTCACCTTTGTTTTCCAGTTTTCAGCTGGTATATACATAAATACTGTATTTTCTATCAACGGCAAATAATGTCATCCTGTGTTCTGCCTTGTGTTCATTCTATAAACAGAATTTAGGCTGGTTTCCCACGTGTTGTACAAATGCACCTCAGACTGTGAGAAAACTGCCTGTTCGCATACGGTTTAATTTACTTTGACATTTTATACATCCATTTTATACATTATATATTAATTGATTACCCCTTTTATGGTATTTCTTATGCTTGTGTTTTCTCCCAATCCGTAAACCAGTGAAGTCCGTAATTGGAAACACTGATTTAACACATCCTTCACAATGCACAGTTATGCGCGCCGGTCCGAAGGGGTAACGGGTCCTGAAGGGAAACAGCCGACCACTGTCCCAATTAAGCGGCATCAATCTGACCCGAACCTCACTCATATTGTCACCGTGCTCCCTGTCACCACCTATTGTGACTCCCGGAAGACAGCGGACCACCCCAGGCCATCCTTTCACCTCCACTGACATTTAACTAAAAACTCATCTCCCTGTGTATGTGTGGTAACTCTCCTGGGGTGTTGTGCGTGTGTGTGTGTGTGTGTGTGTGTGTGTGCGTGTGCGTGTGTGTGCACATACGTGCAGGGCGGCAGGAGGGGGAAGGTAACCTGAAGAGGGGTCAAGGACCGGAATGCCAGGACATCATCATCGCCATCTTATCAGCGCTGTAATAATTTGGCGATAAAATAAGATAAATAATAAAAAAGCACCATAATCCCAGCTGCCTGGAATTGGAAACTTATACAAGGGTTGGCCACTGGAGGTGGATGATGCCCCTGGGCCTCTGCGAAGCGCGGACAGGGGAGAGGGAGGGAGGGAAGAAGCGGGGGAAAATGTCCTTTCCGTAAAAGAAGGCCAATATTGCACAGCAGACCCGCCCCTCTTTTACAGTTCCACAATCTTTAGCATTTCACAGAGGGGTCTCAGAGTGCAGGTTAACTAGTAGCCAGGGGCTAAAAGAATTCTGTGTGACAAATGATATAGTCAATTGGAAAGGGGTGGTGGTTAGGTGGGGGGGAAATAGAGTGGGCTGATCAGTGGTATGTCATCGTGGGGCTCCAGGATGGAGCCTGATACGTCTCTTCAGTGGCAACAGCGGTCCAGGCAGGGAGCATCAGGGCTGGTGATATCGGCCTGGAGCTCCTGGGCAATCAGCCCAAAGAAGAAACGTTTGGGGGACTCCGTGGCCCCCCGTCTGACAGCCCCCGCCGTCGCTCTAAACGGCGGCAAATGTCCGTACGCTCCCTGTGGCGAGGGTGCCGAGAAGAGATCAAGAGTGTTCACGTTCCGTTGTTATTTATTTTTTTTTGTTCCTTCCAAGAGGATTCCAATTAGAATTGGTCTGGGCCATTGTGTTTGCTCACTGTGGCAGCGATTTAATAGTTCTTAGTTGCTCTTAATCAGAATTAACTGTAGTGAGTCAGAAGTTAATCTTTTAGTCCTCTCAGTTCTCGGCCGTTGCGTACGTGGAATGTATCGATTGGCCGCCTTAACTCTGCTTTCATTTTCTTGGCTGGGGCCCGCATCCAGCATGGCCTGAACGGTGCCTCTTGAACAGGTAAGGTAAAGCGCCGCCTGTGGAACAGAATTCCTGACCATAAGGGGGCTCAAATCACACGTCGCCCCTCGATTTACAGCAACGAACCAGATCTGCTTATGTACACGTCCAGCTGAATTAATGGTTAAAATATAACAATAATGATAATGATAATAATAATCATAACACAGATTACGGAGTCACAGCACAGCATGCTCAGGTGCATTTTAAATGGTGAATTTTATTGGTCTCGGAGCCCCTCGCACCCGTGACTTCTGCTGTCACCGCTGCAGGAACAGCGGTCACACCAAGCCTCCCTTCAATACCCCACGTCGCTCATGTGAGGTTTTCAAACATCCTCTCCACCCCCACGACAAATCCAGTTTCACAAATGCATTTGTTCAATACCTCCAACAAACAGATTAGGGGCCTCTTATCAGAGACAGGGTGTACGTGATAATGGTTTTCACCACATCCAGGCGCCGTCACAGATTAAAACGGCCTGGCTGGAGAGTATTAGCAATCTGTTTTTTTTTCTTCTGCCCCCTTTTTTTTGTGTGTCTCTCCGTGCCATCGGATTTCCTGGACAATCTATTGTAGCAGGCCTGCGAGAGATACACGGAGAAGTCAGTTCCAATCCGATAGGCGATTGTTTTTTTCTCTCCCTCCATCACTGATTCCCAGTCCCGCCATCGATCGGCGCTTTGCCCAGCTGCTCGTCACCTCGGAGTGAGAGTGTGCTTGTGCGCGCGCGGGTGTGTGTGTGTGTGTGTGTGTGTGTGTGTGTGTGTGTGTGTGTGTGAGGGCATACGTGCCCTTCTCCCACGCTTCCTTTAGGCTGGATACGAAGTGATTGATCCTGGGGTCTAGCGAACAAAGGCAGACAAGCAGGCCTGAAGACGGCGACAATGCCCTGCCAAAGGAACTACAGATGCTCAATTACAGGGGTTTATAACCTGCTTGGTTATCGGATCTCCTTTCATGCCTCTTATGAGGGCTGCATCCCGGAGCCCACAATTTAACGGGCTTCTGCACAATGCCAGCTCAAGGCTTCCCACCAGAGTGCGGGGAGCAGAATCGGGCAGCCGGCAAGGCACCCAAAACCGCGGGGGCCTAGACCTCAGTCAACGGCGGAATCATTGTGGTGTCCATTGTCATGATTTCTGTCAAATTGTGGTACAGGACTATCAAAGTATGTGGATTCACACAGTGCAACGAGCAGGCCTGGAAAACGTGCAGCCCATGTCAGCAAGCCATTTTAGCCCACAAATAAGTCATTACTAGATGGGACATTCCATTATAAGCCAAGGTCAAATGCATACATACATATATATGCGGGTGTATATGTGTGTGTAAGGAAGTCGTATTGGGTTGGTATTGTTCTTTCAAACCCATTATGGGAGCTGCTTCGCTTTAACTTGTGGATGTAGAATCTCTGATGATTTGTATTTGCATCTGTTAAGGAGGCCATCTTGGACAGACAGTTGAGAAGCATTTTAGACGGAATGTTGTGTCCAACCCCAGTCATTTTATGTGTATGGTCTCATCTTCCTGTAAGTACCTCGGCCCTGTCGTTGGCAGGAATTTACTACCGCCAAATAGGTCTCAATATGCAGGCAGGGTGTGTGATGAGATATACATATTTAATGAACTGAAATGAAACACAGGACAAGACGATGGGGTACAAACCCTCCACCCCCCAACTCGTTTGCTGTTTTTATAGACTTGTCCCTTACAAGGCAGCAAATGTCAAAGCTGCTGTTAATCCTGGTACAGCTGGACTAATGAAGCCGTAGTCACCCAGGCCTGCCTTTGGGGGGGCGGGCGGTGTAAACTCTTTCTGTTGAAAACTGCTGGCTTAAGAGTTTCCCTTGCATCTCCCAGGGGTCTTTAGCCGGCTTGTTTTTATCTGTTACGAAGATGATTATGTTGTTGGGCCGTTTAGCAAAGCAGGATCCTTCCCTAATGAAAGCCCACTCCAGTGAAGGAGCTGCAGGATGCCACTTTGTGGAGCAGAGATGTTCGCGCTGTTGGACGATCTTTCTTAAAGGGCAGCCCCCCTTCTCCACTACCTTGGCTTCCTTCCCTCCAAAGTTAAAACTGAATTAGATAAGATCATTCAAACTTGTCAGGGGTGGAATTGTGCATGTCCACACAGAGCGGCGGCACCTCTCATAAGCTCACCGGCACCAATCACTGCAGCTGGAGAAAGCCAGCACCGTCCTCTCCCAGTCACGGTTACCGGCGTCCGCCCGTCCTCTCCCAGTCACGGTTCCCGGTGTCCGCCCGTCCTCTCCCAGTCATAATTACCGGTGTCCGCCCGTCCTCTCCCAGTCACAATTCCCGGTCTCCACCCGTCCTCTCCCAGTCACGGTTACCGGCGTCCGCCCGTCCTCTCCCAGTCACGGTTCCCGGCGTCCGCCCGTCCTCTCCCAGTCACAATTCCCGGTGTCCACCCGTCCTCTCCCAGTCACGGTTCCCGGTGTCCGCCCGTCCTCTCCCAGTCACGGTTCCTTGTGTCCGCAGGACGGGGATGGAGGAAGTAATGCAATTGTCGACAAACATGAGCCACCAAATAAGTTACTTTGGAATACAAATCCACCCTAACGATTGGATTACGATTTTTGTCTTTTTTTTCTTGGTGGCTTTAAAGATTGCCTCCTATGGTTCTTGCCAGAGCTCGGAGGACAGAGGGGGCTTGAAGTGCTTGTTTGTGTGTGAATAATTGTGCCGGTAGTGGTGAGAAGCTGCCTAGAGAGATTCAGATGAACAGTGGCCGGACTGGCCGTGTGTAAATCAGAGAGAAAATTGGATCTCGCTGGCCTGATTGTGGTGGTAAATGACTTTGGGAGGAGGGTGCGTGAGTGTGTGTGTGTGTGTGTGGGGGGGGGGGGGGGGGGGTACCTCTTTTTCAGAGTAGGGCTAAATTTGTA
>JAOYSI010039528.1:0-28572 GCA_025775065.1 Hiodon alosoides
TTGTTTTTCGCGATTTAAAATAAAGCCGGCAAGAAGCCGGAGAACCCGGAAGTGTGTTTCTCGGTTATTCCTGAACCCAGCACGGCGGCGTGCTACAGTCACCCAATAAGGAAGTGGAATTTGTAGAGCCACAAGAACTCAAAAAAATGAATACCTGCTAGCGGACTACGGAATACGAGGGATGCGTCTCGTCACAGTGAAAAGATGCATACACATTAAAAGTTAGACTGATGAATGTGATACTAATTCATTATATTCAGTTGAAATTTGGCTTTAAAACTACATTGTATTGAGTTTAAAGCCAAACTGATAGATCAACAAGTAAATGTGTCCTTGCTCTCCTTTTCAGATCAACATTGGCAAACAATGCTGACTGTCCGATATACTGTAGAAACTAGCAGAAGAAATCTTTTAAATTAATAAGCATCATTGTTTGAAAGGGCCTAGCTTCTTCAATGACTGCAACTGCTGGAAACAAAAACTGAAGCACATAATGGGAAACTACGGGACCCAGCTCAAATCACACTCAGTTAATTCAATGAAATCTAAAGCAGCTGAAGATGCTTTCCCTACTAAAATGGTTAAGAAGCTAAATTAAGATAAAGCTAACACATCCTTGACAATTGCTGAAAGCCTTGAAAAAGAGAGACTTGAACTCCTCAAAGAGGTTAGAAAAAGGAACAATGAGAGGATAGTCACAGACAAAATGGTTCAGACCTTTTCTTACAGACATCAGGAGGTGGTGAACAAGGAACTCAGGACTTAGGTCATCATGATAGCCTGCTATGTTCCAACAGAAAGAGATAAAATGAGAAGATGTAGAAGCTGGAGTGACAGGGAACTTGGGAAGTTTGGGGAGGAGATAGATGATGTAGGCGGTATTTATTGACATATTGGATGATTTACCGATTCCCCCTCCCCTGCCTGCTGTCTAATGTTTCAGATCAATGCTGAGTTCTTGAGACTCACGACTGTTCCCCTGGAAGAAACGTTCATGCCCCAGTTAGACATGCTTTTAAGTCAGCTGATTAGAGAAATCCGAGCCAAAGAAGGAGCAATTCATTAAAAGACCACTGAAATCATGTAGATTTTGGATCAGGTACATCTATCACATTTGTGTGTTTGTATCGACAATGATTCATTAAGAGATGGAGCGGGTAAACTTCAAAGTCAAAGTCTTTTATTTATCAAGTGCACCGAATTACATTCTGAACAATTAAATTCTTGTTACATGGAACGAGACATCTACGTAGTAAAATAAAAATATATACTTCAGGTGAAACTAGGAATATTAAAATTGATCAAGATTGTGTTTTCCCAGATGGAGGGCACTCATAGAAGAGTCCCCATCTACCTGTGAAAAGATAAAAAGGACTTTATCAAGGAATACTTCATACTTAAATCAAGGGGTTGTCTTCCTTCAGCTTACACTTAGGCTAAGTTCATCATGAAGTGTCTACCAAAGTGCAGAATTTTTTTGCAAACTGCAAAGCTCATAATATCCAAGACTATGTTATTGCTCGTCTGGGTCCTAAAATTTTGATGTTGTTTTTACAATTTTACAACTTGAGGAGGGGAAAAAAAGGGAGAGAATATATCAGTGATGTTGAGATCAGGGCTCTGTAGAGACCATACCATCTGTGTCAGAATTCCTAGCTCTTCTTTCAGAAAATGAATGTTTGGACGTCTAAAAAAAACCAAAAAAAAATTCTACTGAAAAAAATAAACTTGAAAGACAACATTTGTGTAAAAAAGCTAGGGTGCCTAAGACTTTTGCACAGTATTGTATACATATTTGAGTTTGTATTTAGGCAGCACTCTTTTGTACTTCTTGCAATTCTACTTCTTATATGTCAAATTTCAGTAAAGAATACTTTTTTTTAAAGAAAAACGCCTTTACTGAATTGATTCGATGTTGGCCATCTGCCTAGAATTGCACAAATATGCAATTGCGAGGACAGAATAATCTGTAATTACTAGGAAATCCATACACATAAGTGGTCTGCTAAAGGCTTGCTTAAAACGAATACACTCGTAACACATTAGAGAGTTGAACCTTGACATAGCCAAAAATGTGTGTGAAAAGATATTGGAGATCATTGTCTAAATTCAATGTAAACTCTCTGGTGGTTTTTTTTTTTTTTTTTCGAGGGCAAGGTAGTGGCCAGATCTTCCTTCCAATAAGCTATTATATATGACATTCGTAAAAATATATATCTTTGATATTTGAGGTTGAACAGTACTAGGGTACTAAATACAAAAAATAACATTAAAATGAATGGGATTCTAAAAACCCCCGGCGCTGACGGATTTCCAATAGAATTCTACAAAGCTTTTAGCCATAAACTGACACTGCTCCTTTTGAATATGCATTCTTTACATAATACAAACCTACCACAGTCCCTTACAGAAGCATTTATCACACTTATTTTGAAACCAGGTAAAGACCCACTTGAATGTATTTCATGTAGACCAATTTCCCTGTTAAATGTTGACGTTAAAATACTTGTCAAATCACTAGCTTCTAGAATTGTCAAAATTATGCCTGAAATTATTTCACCAGACCAGACAGGATTTATTAGAGATCGTCACTTATTCACTTACATAAGATGGCTTTTGGGCATCCTGTATTCCCCCCCCCCCCCATCCGGGGAGGCCCCAGAAATGGTTGTGTGAGCAGGCATTTGATAGAGTTGAATGGAATTACCAGTACTGGGAAAATTCGGTCTTTGACCAAATCATGAATAATAGATTCAACTGCTTTACACCGTCCCTATGGTATCCATTATAACAAATAATATACACTCTCAAGTCTTTCCAATTTTAAGAGGTACAAGACTGGGCTGCCCCTTAAGACCACTCCTGTTTGCATTAGCTGCTTTCTATTGGCCTTAAATCCTTACACAAAATACAGGGCATTAATAGACTGGGCACAGAACATAGTGTCTCGCTATATGCTGATGACCTATTACTGTATATCTCAAACCCAACTGAAAATGTTCCAAGAATAATATACACACTGTCTAGTACATTTTTGGGATATAAACTGAATCTTACCAAGAGTGAAGGCTTCCCAATTAATTCCTCTGCTCTCCAAATTCCAACGACCTCCCTTCCATTCCGTATCTCCAAAGCTGGTTTTAAATACCTGGGAATTCGCATCACCCACACATTTTCAAGTTTATATTCAAATAAATTCACACCACTTATAAACAAAATAAAAAGCGATTTTCACAGTTGGGATGCACTACACCTATGTCTGGCAGGCAGGATAAATTGTATAAAGATGAACGTCTTACCTAGACTCCTATATCTATTTCAGTCCCTTCCAGTCTTTCTCCCGAAATCCTTTTTCAGTCTACACTAAACCCATGCACTTGTTTTTATGGGGAGGGAAGAACCCCAGAATTAATACAAAGTTCTTGGAGAGACAAAGAAGTCAGGGAGGCTTGGCCCTCCCCAATTCTATGGGCTATTATAGGGCTGCAAACCTTCAGAAAATTATATACTGGTACGGAGCCCCAGAATCTAGCAGGTGTAAAGCGGAGACAAACACTAGTATCTCCACCTCACTCGCTGCCCTAATCACATCGAAATTACTAATATCCCACTCTCAGTACACCTCAAGTCCTGTCTTTCGTTCCACAATTAACATATGGTCCCAATTTAGATGGATGAACAGACTTAATGGTTTCTCAATGTTAAACCCCCTCTGCAATAACCATTTATTCTTCCCTGGGAAAATAGATAACACATTTACTCAGTGGCAGAGAATAGGCCTTAAAATAGGATTTTTACATCAATAACAACTTTGCAAACTTTGTTGATCTTTCTGAAAAATTCCAATTATCACCGTCCAACCGATTTCAGTACTTCCAAGTCCAACATTTTATTCAGACCCAAAGTTCGACTTTCCTGGAATTGCCGGCTACTGAAACGTACAATAAGAACTGATATATATATGTATATATATATTTTTTTTTTATGAATGGGATTCTTTGAATGTTCCAAGTTCAGACCATGTTTTTTTTGCATATGTATTTGGTAGTAAATGGCACCTTCCTGAAATGTACATATAAGGTAGAACAGAACAGATGTGTAATTTTGAAAAAAATTTAAAGTAATATACAAGTAATATACAAGCTAATAAAAGTGAGACTGATTAATAGAAGGCGGATGCTCAAAAAGTTCTTAATGTAAACGTAAACTGAGGCAAATTCCCGCCACATATTCATAAGTAAAGATTCTACGGAAATTCAGAAATTTATGATGCAGAACAATGGAGATTGAATGGAAAGCTTCCTCCATATCGGTGTCATCGGGTCCTATACAGAACAGCCAGAAGGGCTGGTAGAAAGTAGTGGGTTCAACCCAAACACAAAAAACTAAAATAAACAAAAGGACAACCGAACTGGAAACCCATCTGCCGGTGCTGAAGCGAGTGGTTTTCTTCTCGTTTCTCCGTCCTCCGCCTCCTTTTGCTGGTAGTTTTCCCTCTAGTTCGCCATTCTCTCGCCCAGCTTCTCTTCTGACCTCCAGCACCACCTGCTCCTCTGGTCACAGCTATCGTGTGCATGAGTCCTTCAGCCTCTGAGCTAAGGCCGTGGGTTTTTCCACCTCAGCCAAGGACAGGGAGTGGAACTGCTTGCTGTGGCTGTCCAGGGTCAAGCTGACCCGACTCATGACCACTTGACTCATGAAGTCCGATTATTCCTGGGTTTCGGCACCACTTTGTCGCAGGTGAGGGCATGCCTGGCCCATAAGCATCCAGCAAAGGAGGTATTGGCAGAAGGTTTCAGCCTTTTATTGCACGTTCATCAAACAAAATTAAATATTCTAATAAACACAAAAGAAAACAATTCACCAAAGTAAGTGACTAACAAAATATTCCCTTTCAGGGATAACTACCAGTTTACCAGAAATCATACTCCATACAGTATTGTTTATATATCTAGTACTTCCCTCTGTTGGCACGCTTCGGAGATCTAACACGCTGAACCATTTGTTTCCACTCAAACAGGTCAGAGCATCTTCCACATGTGGAACTGTGTACTGGTGTGGAACAGTAGATTTGTTGAGTGTCCAGTAATCCACACACATTTGTTTGGTACCATTATTTTTCCTCACCAGCACAATGGGAGATGCATAGGGGCTTCTCTACTCAAATATGATCCCAGCTTATTTCAGGTTATTAACCCTGACACGTAAGTTGTCAGGTAAATTTCCCCAAATGGCCCCCCAGAGTAATTTTTTCGCGTGAGCTCATAAGGGTTTATATTTTCACATTTGTTTGTGATGCAACAACACACACGCACACAAAATGACAAATTTTATTTGTAATTTCAAACTATCAATGCTTTCACATTGACTTTTCTCAGGTTCTAGCAAAGTGGCTACTTCTCCACACTCCAGGTTTTCTCTCGGCTTGTGTTTGTTCTTGAGATGGACTTACTCTTCTTTTTGCCTTTAAATGCAACATCTGCGCTTTGCATGTCAGATTGTGCTGCAGTGATATTAGCAGACGTATAAGACGTGTCATCTCAGTTTTCAAACCTTTTAGCTCTTTCCTCAGCATTTCAATCTCAGAGTTAGCTTCTGCGCAAATTGTAGCAACAGGAGTGACAGTGGAAGACTTCAAAACACTAGTAGTGTTCCTGTCTTGAATCATGTCTTTCTCCTCCCTTATGCTCAGTAAAGTTTGGTGGGTCAGGCAGCTTGTAGCTCATCCGTATAAAAAGCACAACCATGTCATGTGACAACGCACCACTCCCTACTTGGCCAATGTATGGCCAAATTAATCTCTGCCAGCTCAATGCTTCCTTTTCAATACACAGTGTGCAGCACTTTGTTGAGTTGCAATAGGTAAACTGAAAGCTTCTCCCTTCACTCTGGAATGTGTTTCTGAATATTACCATAAGATCAGGTGCACTTCATATTCCAGTACTGTAGCATGGGGGTTTCCTGTCTCAGATGGCACATTTCTACACCAATGAACAAATGGGAGTAACCAATTCAGTGTTAAGTTCAGCACCAGAGGAACTTCGACATCTGCTACAGGCCCTCGACATCAGCTACTGTCTTCATGTCTCAGAAAATAGCTTCACCTGAAAATCTTCACCCTTTCTCTCAACAGGTGATGTAGCTGATTTATAAACTACATGCAAATACATACAGGGACCCAACTCACCAGGAATTCCTATAACAAGTGGCAGTTATCTCATTAAGGTTGTTTGAGATCTATATCTAAACGTCCTGCTTTTTTACCAACTGATTAAGAACAACGGCCATGCAGTTGAACCAAAAGTCAGCGCTTCCAGCAGAACCATATCAGATACGTCATCCGTCACACTGCTAAGGACCAATGCATGACCAGCAGCTACTTGTTTTTCTCTCTTTTTTCTCGAGGCTACAATCTCTTCAACATCCATGTTGTAGGTTTATTCATATACAGCAATGTATAAACCAACACCAAAACCAAAATCTTCAAATCTCAGTTTCTGACTGAGCATAGAATCCTAACATATGCAGTGTCAACAGAGTACAAAATATAAACCTGAATCGTAATCTCTATAAAAAGTAAAATAACCATAAAAAGTATCAAAATCCCAGGACGAGCCCCCGAAATGTATCCTTGCCACCAGGCTCTAATTTAATTTTAATATATTTTCTTACTTATAATATCATGATCTAAACTTGTTAGGGTATTAAGAAATGTGAGGGTATGAACTTCAGATAGGATGATTCTAAATTTGTTACTGTAGTCAAGATATAAAATGTTGAATATTTCCACCATACAACAGATGTCATGTTCAAGTTGTACACAGGTACTCCATACAGTAGGTGTATCAACAAAAATGCACCAAATAAAAATACGTTTAAAAAAAAAGTATAAAATAAGTACATGACCGAATTCTCAATATACAAAAATAAAAGAAATAGAATAATGAAAACTCCAATAATTGTGCACAATCCAGCATACAAACTACCTAATGCAAGTTAAACCGTTGCCACATGTTGGAGCTCAGTTTGAAGTGAGTGATGCTGCATCCATTTCAAATTGAAGCTAAATCTGGGTACTCACAATACTGAATCATGCTTGCTCTTCCATGACCAGGGTAACTCCAAGATGCCAAGAACAGTGATTCCAGAAACGGCCAGCAGCCAAGAACGCCTAAATCGTCAAACTGTCTCGTAGCGCACTGGTAGTTAAGACATTAGCAACATTAGACAACAACATAAAAAATAAAACGTTTTTGCCTGTATCCCCTTCTACTTCTCTCTGTTTAACAGCAGTTGGCATCCAAGGTTAGAGACAGGGAAGAACAAAATCCTAGCTATCAACCATTTATCTCGAAAAGGAAAACAAAATATGAATATCTATATCTTCACCCTATCCTTAACCTAGTAATCACTTTTTCTTCCACCCTGTTTCTTTCATTCTATTTCCACTATCCAACTTTCCACTGTAATTGATACAGATGCCTTCCGTTGATCTCTGCATCCCTCTATCTCTTCACCACCATCAACCAAATTAAACTTTGGCTTCTACTTTGCTCATTTTAAATATCGACCAGGTCTCTGCAAAGGGTCCGTTTTGCCAGGGCATCAGTAGCCTCATTCCCACTCACCCCCACATGTGGTGGGACCCATATTTGTTATCCATCCATGATGCATGAGTATCTCATAGAGCAGATCTTGCTCTACTGCTTGACCGACTTGACTTCAGACTCTTCAGCACAGCACATGAATCTGAGAAGATTACACTACAAACGTCCATCCAATGCAATGCCTACAAAATAGCCATCATTTCTGCTGTATACACAGCCAGGTTGTGACAGCCGTTTCCCCCTCCTAACCCCTTTTCTGGCACCACGAATGCTGATCCCACTCAACCCTTACTTGGATCTTTTGATCCATTCATGTAGACATACAGAGCTCCATGATAGACAGATTCCAAACTGCTTGCCAATATTTTAGTTGCATCCATCCCCTTCTTATCTCCACCTAAGAAGTACAGCAGTTGCAAGTTAACTACTGGATAAGGTAACAGCAATGGAGGACTCACAGGCACTGTAGGACTAAAATCCCTTCCATACAGTCCTATCTGCCTTACTTGAGAATCCCCAATCCATCCAAAACTCATACTCTGGGAACGCTCACATTCCCAGCACCCTTGTAACACCCCTTTTGTCGGTTAAGAGACCCCATGCCCCTGTAGATTTACCTAATAGTTCATGGCCAGCTGCTGTCTCCTGATTTTCAATGGCATCTCCCCCATTTTCCACCTGCAGCGTAGTTATCCTTTCTAACAAGGTCCTAGCTGCTGACCCATAAACCACACATCCATAATCGATCACAGATCGTATTAAGGCTGTATACATTGTTCTTAAAGATGTACGTGTAGCCCCCAAATCCATACCTGTCAGGCAGCGCATCACGATTAAAAGTCTCTTACATTTCCCTACCATCACAGCATCATGCTCTGCCCATGTCATCCTAGAGTCAAATATTCACCCCAAGAAATGGGGGAACCATTATCCAGCTACTAATTTTCATTAGCTCTTATTGATGTCAATAATTATTCGCTTCAAATAGTCACTTTTGGGTGGCCCTCCCCCAATTCAACTAGTGTTCCCCCCACTTGAAAATAATCTGGCCCCTGGAGGTCACACCAAATACTGATTTTTGGTTATTGTTTTTTTAAAGTATCTCAGCTTCACAGATTTTACATAGTACATAGTACAATTTCATGAAACATCTGTACACTTTTTCCTACCATTTCAGCATTTTGAAAAGGGGATTGTCCTTCGATCCAGACACTCCACAGTGGCTAGCTGGAATGACAATAGAACTCCAAATCAGTGGTAGATTGCCTCAAACATCTCAGCAGTGAAAAGCATAAGGTCTGTGTGAGACCTGCTTCAAGTGGTTCTCTCCTAATCATTGAGCTTTTGCAGCACGGCAAACGCATTATTCCTCCGGGTGTCAAAATGCTGGACCAGTTTCAGCTGTGGCCTGCCCATATTAGCTTCTCCTTGACTGTAATATTAGCATGGGTTGCTTCTGGATTGTCAGGTGTTATTGTCATATACAACTCTTGAGGTCACAGCAAACACTGGGCCTTAAAATAATGGAAGTCATTAAAATATAAAATATAAAACACACCCTGATTGGTTTTCTCCTATCTCAGTGTTTGTCCCTCGTGCGTTTGTTAATTGATGTCAATTAGCCCCTTGATATCTGTTCATGGTCCTCATGTGCATGTTAATTGGTGTTTATTAGCCCCTCGTTATCTGTCTATAGTTGCAGCTGTTCCGCATTTCGTTTGGAAATAAGTATTTATACCTGTGTTCTCTGTTTGTCAGTTGCCAGTTCGTCTGGTTTTGTCAAGCTTACCAGTTGTGGTCCCCGGCCTCTAAAACCACAAAGTGACCAGCCAGTCACTAATACCACATAAATCAGCAGAAAATAATGATTACAGCCATCCCAAAGATTACTAGGTATAACCACCCAAAACTAGAAAAAAATATGAAAAACCGAACAAATACCAAAAGGAGCCACGAAAACCTGCCTGTTCAATTAATTTTTTTCCTCGTCAAAAAACTGTTTTTTATATATTTTTGCATATGTATTAAAAATAAAATCAGAAATCCCACATTCAAATAAGTATTCAGACCCTTTGCTAAGACAATCGATATTGAATTCTGGTGCATCCTGTTTCCATTGATCATCCTTGAGTTTCTATAACATAGCCAGATGGAACCTACAGTGAAAGACACATGACTGCCTACTTAGAGTTTGCCAAAAGACATTTAAAGGACCAGAAAAAAGATTATCTGATCTGTTGAAACCAAGATTCAACTATTTAGCCTGAATGCCAAGCGTTACTGTGCCACACGTCCCTCTCGAGAACACGCACAGGAGAGGTCCGGGCATGCCCACCAGCACCGGCTGAGGATTACGCTAATTGTGAACAGCATTTAACGACCTGTGATCCCTCAGTAGGTGCTGGAAGTCGGGAGAAGAGACGGCGAGAGGACGGCGTCCGAGAAGCGTGGAGAGCGAGAGTCGGCGCCGGCGAGGCGAGGCGAGACGAGAGAATTTCCTTTTGAATGTTTAATTTCGGTATTCTGTTAGTTTGTTATTTTAGTTTGGGGTGAACCTGTGAGGGGTAACCTTGAAGAGCATTTTTGTATTTCTTTTCTTTGTAAAATAAAACCGGCAAGAAAGCCGAGAACCCGGAAGTGAATTCGAGATTTATTCCGAACCAAGCACGTCGGCGTGCTACAGTCACAGATGGAGGAAACCAGGTACAGCTTATCACCATCCATATGGTGAAGAAATGTGGTGTAAGCATCATGTTGCGGGGATTTTTTTCAGCGGCAGGAACTGGGAGACTAGTCTGAATCAAGTGAAAGACCAATGGAGTACAGAGAGATCCTTGAAAACCAGCTCCAGAGCACTCATGATCTCAGATTGGGGTACAGGTTCACCTTCCATCAGTTAAACGACACTAAGCACGCAGTCAAGACAATTTAGGAGTGGCTTCAGGACAAATCTGTGAATGTCCATTAGTGGCCCAGCCAGATCCCAGACTTGTATCTGACCGAACATCTCTGGAAAGTCCTGAAAATAGCTGTGCAGCAACCCAACAGAGAGGATCTGCTAAGAAGAATGGGTGACGTTCCCCAAACACAGGTGTGCCAAGCTTGTAACGTCATACCCAAGAAGACTCAAGGCTGTAACTGCTGCGAAGGAGCTTCAACAAAATACTGAGTAAAGGGTCTGAATAATTATGTAAATATGGTATTTCTGTTTTTTATTTTTAATACATGCGCAAAAATGTCTAAAATCCTGTTTGTGCTTTGTTGTTCTGGGGTATTGTGAATAGATTTTTATGAACTTTACGAGGAAACTTTTTTTAAAATCCATTTTAGAATAATCCAACTGAACAGTATAGGGAACCAGCCGCCCCGGTCCATCACCAGTGAGCACAGTGGATCTGGGCTGATTCTGACTGAGAGTCGGAGCACTCGGCTGAGAGTCAGACTTGGCTGACGTCATGCAGCCAGTCCTCGGCAGTATTGCTTATGGTTATCTGGTTAAATAAAAAATGTGGCAATATATTGTGTCATTAAAGGGTTATTTATTTGAATAGAAATGAGTACCTTCAACCTGTAGACTACATTTAGTTTTCAGCTGTGAAAGCATATAGAGGTCGTAACATTACGACTCTACACCAGTTTCAACACAACACCATCTATCGCTACCACAACCTGCACTCGATAAGAAGATGCTTCTGCATCCAACTGTTTCTTGTTCCACTGGCTCACTCAAAACACGATTGCAAATTCATCTGTCATAATTTAGCTACTACTGTTGGACCAGGACAGTAGTAAACGCTAACCACCCTTCAGTAAAGATGGACAGATATAGCTATATTTGTTTTATTCTATATTACCTCTAGCCTATTAAATGATTTGTCATATTTTGCCTGTAACGTTAATGGCCAAACAGTTGCTTGCCAACATAAGTTAAAATTAACGTTATTTTAACTTGGCTAACTTTAGCTAACATTGAATTGGAAGCTTGTCTAAATACTAACTTTTGTTTACTCCAGCCTGCCTTAGCAGATTAATTTGCCATAACGTTTGCTAAAAATTGACTACGGAAATGGACTTTACATTACAGCCAGCCAGCTTATCCACCTTCTCAAGGTGAGTGTTCCCTGACGATGTAAATGGAGTCACCATTGAATGACACATGGAAATCTGTTTTCAGTCTCTCCCTACAGGTAGCCACAATTTCCCCTCCTCCTCTAGCCAGCCAACTATCATGTCAGCTAAAGTGATTAATCTTTAGAAGAATGTAGTATCGAAAATATGTGAGTAATGCCTATGTTTTTGACTGGTGACACAGCTATCATTCCATTTTGTAACACGTGACTGTCTCTGAACCCAGTTTCTGCCCTTGACCACCAGCTCTCTGCAATGCCTGCCTACTAGTAGTACTATATGTGAGTGTTGCTTATGTGTTTGACTGGACATACTGCTATCATTCCTGAGTGTAACAAGACCTATGTCATTGCCCTGACCAGGGTAATGTACAGTACATTTTGTAAAATCAGACTGTCTCTGTGCACTGTCCAAACCTCTCAGCCTCTATCTCTGCACTTCTACATGGATTGTAGGGACCAGTCACTACAGTGTGTCATCAAACCTTAGAAGGAAGGCGGTAGCCAGTGTTTGGAGGTGCCATGTAACTCAATTAGACTTTTAGCAAGATACTTTTTTTTGATTGTGTCAAGGATGTAGGGCTTCAGATTTGGGTGCATGTTCATGTACGTGGTGCAGAGGGTTTACGAGGGGGAGAGGGAATGCCAGTCTCATTCCATGGACTATATAGATTTTAGGGGAGGTGATTATCTGTTAAATCTAGGCAGTGATGTAGACGGAGAGGTAAATGAAGAGTGGCAGACTAACTCAGACCTCCATGAGTCTTTGGCAGACTGGGCAGTAGAATTTAGTACTACATTAATTTTACATTTTTAAATCCATGGCACACATCTTTTTTTCCAGTTCATCGTTATGTTGGAATCTCTCTTTTGCATTGCTAGAAAGGTTTTTTGAGAGAAAAACATCATTGTACACAATAAAACTTGCTTGCAATGGCACGGTTCTGTAAAACTGTTTGTGGCACACAGACTATGCATGTACAGGCACGCTACATTGCTGAATTATCTTACTGATACCTTGTAGTAGGTCATATTTGTACTGTATATATGTTTTTTATAAAATAAACAAAATTAAGTAACTATTCTGTTGTATTACTTTACTGTATGTTCCACATAGTTGAATTCCTGGTGTCCAGAGGGGTAGCAGTAGTCCCATCAACATGGATCAACAAGGGTTGGTATTATTGGCCTCGATACAAATCAACGGATTAAATTAACAGAGCTGTAAAAAAGAAAGAAGCACCAACAGAGAAATGGACCTGCTATGAAATTAAAATTCAGTTTACCAAAGGCAATACTTAACATTTCTTCTTGTCTTCCTCTATCCTAGACTTTTTAGATTATTGAACAGCGGATGACATAATATGATATATTTGATATAAATATTAGATTATTTTGAATAATCAGTTTGTTTAGCAAGGCTGAAATTGTCCCAGGCAGAGAGGGAGGCATTCGTTCAGACGCAAAGTAAGGATGACAACATACCTGAATACAGTAAAAGGAAAAACAGGTTACGAAAGATTTATAATAGGTATATGAAACACATTTCTATCTACCTTCAGAAGCAAGAGGTCAGAATGTCATGTAAGTATGATTTGTGGATGCCAATCATCGATGTGGAATCTCTGGTCTACGAGTTTCCCTCTGACGATGGATAAGCTTCTGGACTTGCTGGGTTTGAACATCATCCGTGCCCACATTATGTTGGCATGAAGCTTTTTCTAGTAGACGTTTTGTACATGCGATGGTTGAGGTCAGGGTGGTCATGTCATCCATGTAGGCACGCATGGGAGGTAGTCGCTGTCCAGACTGCAGACGTTTTTCTCCTACGACCCATTTGGAGGCTTGGATGATCAATTCAATTGCCATGGTGAAGACTAGAGGGGAGATGGTGCACCCCGCCATTATTCCCACTTCCAATGATCGCCATGATGTTGTGTACTCTGTTGTTGTGAGGCAGAATTGCAAAAAAAAACTTGAGAGTTGTCTCTATAAGTACTGAATTTTGTGTTTAAATTGGAGTTGTATGTGTAATTCTTGAGTTGTGTGTATTTTTTAAAAATTTGAAACCATGCACATTAAAAATCTAATGCAAAATATCGATTTACAAAGACAAATCAAAAGGTGTTTGTGTGCGTCGTATGCTGTGTGTGCACAAAACATTTGGCATGATATCGATCCCATATTTAACGCACTCAGCCACCAGATCTGTGAAAGCAGAGGGGGAAACGTTTTAGATAAGGATCTAACATGCCATTTTTTATTTCTGACCAGCAGGTGCCATCATTGTGCAGTGAGTTAAAAACCTCTAGAGCAGAGGTTCTTAACCTGGGGTTCAGGGGGTCCGTGAAAGTCAAATAAAAATTTAACATTTATTTTCATTTATATGCATTTTTCTAGGGAGGGGGTCCATAGCTTTCACCAGATTTTTAAACTCAGACTTCAAACTTTCATTTTTTCAAACTCAAAAAAGTTTAAGAACCACTGCTCTAGAGAATGAACCTATTTTCGGCCCAATTTGATGAAAGCCCAAATGCTTCAGTAAGCCTTGATTGTCCATCCCTAGTTGGAAATAAAATAAGATGCCCAGGTAGCTCAATAGTTACTATGTGTAGCAGTGGGATGTTGTTCCACCAGATTAGGTACAGGCTTTATTCTGAAGTATGTGCAGAGAACTCTTATGTTGATAAAGAAAAGAGGATTGGGTCAGGTTAAGACGTGACCTATTCATTTTACTAATATTAATAATATTGTCTTGGGTGCTTCTTATTTCATTACAGCTTCATAGCTGTTGTTATAATTAGTGTTACACTCCCCCCTTTCCCCCCGCAAACTCCAAATTGCCCTCACCAGGGACCGGAACTAAGATCATAAAACCCAGTTTCAATATAACCGGCCAGTGAACATTTCTTCTTTCTCTTCAGCTGCATTTTCCTGCCCGGCTACATGGAGATACTGTAATGGAAATTCACGATTTAATACATGATAGTACTGGAATACTGCTTGTGGTGCATAAACCCGTTTTAATGTTGAAAGCCATAAAAGTTCTTGCAAAACTAGAGTTATGTATGTGTGACATAGGGTAAAGGAATGTCACCACGACCTTCCTTGAACCGCACACTGTTCTAAAAATATGATTATGCTTAAATACTATTAGACAATTGCACATAAAGTAATGTTGCGTGCAACAAGATAATTATTAGGGTATGCACATGTGTGAAAAATATTCAAGCTATCTTGCAAAACAAGAAGAAAGATATAGGGAGTAGTTGAAAAGCAACTCCTTGTATGATAAGCGGGAAACATAATTTGCCCTTGAGCAGGAACAGATGGTCCTGGTTGATTTGTGTGTTTTTATGTGTGTAATCCCAAAACTTAAATTGGACTGCGGAGCAGAGCCTGACAGTTGATTCTGTACTCAGCGAAGTGCATGTATCGGCTCCTTGCAAGTAAAATCTATTAGAAAAAGACTCCAGTGACTCTGTCATCCTTGATAAAAGAAAATATTTCTAACACATACCCAAGGCAGCAGAGAAACTGACAGAAAGAGCTTGCCCATGTCTTTGTATCTCCAATCTGGATGTCAAACAGAAGAGAAGTTATGATATGTTAAGATTCTAGATAACTTAGGAATGTGCTTGTGTTACAAAGAAGAGATGATGGTGCGACTATGAACATCCTGGGAACAGGAATGGGAACCCCAGGGGTGTATCTAAGTAAGTATCTTCTGTAACCCTTCTTTGGGGCTCTCACTCACTAGGAGGAGAGACTCTTGTCAGCTGGCATTAAAATCTGTATTCTGGCAACAACATTGTGTCGGACTGCCTTGGTAGGCTTAGTCTCACCAATATTAAGGAGATTCGACTGCAACCAATATTCTAAGGCCTACAACACGAAAGACAGTTTGTGAGCAAGGACTTAGAACTCAAACAATTAAAGAACCCTTTCAATTTGCGAGCCAAAAGCGGCTATCTTGGAGATTTCTGGGCTTAACCTACCAGTTTCCTCCGAACTTGTTCCTGGACCTAGCCATTTGTCCCTCTGTCTCCATCCCCCATATGCCTCTCTTCTCTTGTGATTATGCAACCCTTTCTCCTTTATTACCTCTATTGAAGTCAAATGTGTGGATTTGTTTAAACAGTGACGTGGGTTATCGTATCACTATTAAAAGAACTTCTACCTTTTTAGATTTACTTTTAACATATAATCATTTAAATTAGACCGATATACTAAGGTTAGATTCAGATAATATGTGCATAATTTTATTCAATTCGAATCGATTTAAATAATTTGAATTTGAGTTATTACAAATTGTTTGAATTGCTAACCTGCACCTACAATGCGGACAATCTTTGGTGACCAAAACTTTCTAAGTCTCTTCGGTTATTTGGATGACCTGATGGTTTTTACCAAAACTGAGGCAGAGAACCTACAGAGGCTTGGGTTGGTTTTCCAACACTTATAGGAGCAAACGGTTTCAGTTGACTATGGGTCGGAAGAAAACCCCGAAGAGGCAAGACCATTAAGAGCCTGCCCCCCCTCGCAAACTCACCGCTGGAAACTGAATGTCAACTGGCATTTGAAGGATTAAAAGCAGCACTGGTTAAGCAAGCACTGTTGGCTCACCCAGATTTAACTCATTGATAACACGTCTAGTAGTGGTTTGGGAGCTGTACTATCCCAAGTGCAAGATGGGGATGCCATAGCTAGACCATTAGCTTTTGCTAGTAAATCTCTTAATCAAGCTCACATGCTAGGTCCAATTATCCTGCTCACATATTTAAATTTCTAGCAATGAAATGGGCCATTCATGATAAATTCAGTCATTGGCTGCAAGGTTATAAGTTACTCTTTGAAAAGAAAAAAATCCAAGATAAGTATATTCTTACCAAGTCAAGACATGATGCATGTGGGAAGGTGTCCCGTGAAGAGGTGTCGGCTGTTCTCCATGCTTACTGCTGCTGGGATGATGGTCCCACAGTGTTGGTTTCGCATGTGCAGTATCTGGAGAAAGTTTTGTCCATGGGCCAGAGTCCATTACTTGTCCATACACACAAGAAGCTGTATAACAACCAGTCCCAGGATCCTGTCACATTCTTTATCAACCGAGGCAGACACTTATCTAGAAGAGAGGGAACTCTTGAAACCAAAGAAACGACTAGCATTCTGAGACAGTGGGGAAAACTCATCACGCTCATAGGTATATTGTTTCTTATCTCCAAACAACCAGTGAGTATGAAGAAGACGTTTAGATATGTTGTATCTGTGTCTTTAAGAGGCCTTGTCATAAAGGGAGTTTAAGATGAGGCAGCAGCGCACACTTTGACTCACATGACAGCGATTTTACTGGGATTCTATGGATAAAGATGTCAAGGAGTATGTGGTCCACTGAAAGAGATGTGTGCTGACCAAAGCAACTGAGCCTGAAGCGAGAGCTCCTCTTGTTTCTATAGTGACAACTGCACCTCTAGAACTTTTGGACTTCTGGACAGCTGAGGACTCAAGAAGTCTGTAGATGTTTTAGTAGTGACCAATCACTGATGGCCTGTACAGGGTGGCCAACCTGTAACAGACTAAGAGCCAAAAAGTACTCGTACTGATGTTCTCGTACACTTGCACCGTCCTGCAAGCACAACAGTTACGTCCCTGGTGTGCCATAGCCAGCGCCCGTGCCCTCAGAGCGCTCGGCACGACTGTGCAGTGACCCCAGGCCACACAAGTATCATTTCAGCACGACAGCTCCTCCTTGATCCAGGCGAATGGCGCTAACTTGTCAGGCACCAGGGCAGGCCATCCACTTCTGATGTAGGAACGCAGGGTACAGAATAGGGGGTCCTCTGCTGAGGCCTGCTGGAGCTCAAGGAGAGAAACTGCAGCCTGAAGAGGGGTGTGCAACAGCTGAATCAGCTCATCACCTGTGTCCCCCTGCTGGCCGACAGCGTCAGCAGCAATGACGGCACTGGACAGCAGGTCTGCTACCACGTTGTCACGGTCCGGGGTGAACTGCAGCATGAAATTGTACTGTTGCAGGCGTCCCGCCCACCTGTACAGCCGGAGCAGTCTGTGTCCTCTACCTGAGGTGGACATCAAGGCTGTGAGAGCCTGGTGGTCCGTGTGGAGCATGAACGCCCGGCCATAGAGGTACATGTGCCAGCGTTCACATGCCCAGACGCACGCCAGTGCCTCAAGCTCCCCCACTAAGTACCTCTAGGGTAGGGCTCAACGCTCGAGAGGTGAAAGCAGTAGGACTCTCCATTCCGTCCTGGAGTTGGGAGAGGACAGCACCGAGTGCCATGGCAGAGGCATCCCAGGTGACCAGGGTAGGGCTTGCAAGGTTGAAGTGTGCCAGTATGGGTGCAGTGGTGAACTGGCACTTCAGCAGACGCACGGCTTCCTGGCAATCTGCAGTTCAGGCCCAGGGAGCCTCCTTCTTAAGCAGTTGATGCAGTGGCGATGTTGTGACTGAGTACTGCGGCAGGAAGCAGAGGTAGTACGCAGTCATTCCTAGGAAGGAGGCGAGCCGTCATGGGCTCCGGAATGCGGTGGATTGCATCCACGTTGGACTGCAATGGGGAGATGCCATGTGCTGACAGTCGAACCCCACAAACTCGATTTCTGGCACGGCAAAGACACACTTCTCCTCATTAAGGGTGAGGTTGTGCTTGGCCAGCATGCGAAACACCTGGCAGAAGCACTCGTCATGGATGGAGGCATTGGGGCCATGCACCACAATGTCATCAAGGTAGAGGAACACACCCAGGACCCCAGCAAAGATAGAGGACATAATCTTTTGAAAGCAGTTGGAAGCCAAGCTCAGAGTGCGTAACAAATGCGGTGAAGTCTCTGCAGTTAGGGTGTAAGGGAACCTGGAGGTAGCCTTGGTGTAAGTCCAATTTACTGAAAACCGTGGAACCGTAAAACTGGGTGGTGAGCTCCTCCACTGTTACCACTAGCTATTTGCCTGGAACGATGCCCGTGTTCACCACTCTCAAATCCACGCAGATGCGGAGCCTACCCGACTTCTTCTTGGCTATGACCAGGTTTGTGCTCCAGGGTGAGACGTTGATGGGCTCAATAATCTCAGAATTCAGTAGTGCCTTCAGCTCAGCTGACACTTGATCCCACAGGGCGAGGGGAATGCGGTGCTGTGGTTGGATCACTGGCATCACCGCAGGGTCAACCCTGGGTTGGTGAATGAAGGCGGAGAGGCAGCTCAAGCCATCAAACAGTGCTGGCCACTGATGTTGCTGGGGGGAGGTGACCAGCAGGGTCTCTGAGCCACAGTTGTTGGTCAATGAGAAACCGAGCCCCATGAAAAGGTCAAGACCCAGGAGGTTAGCCCCCTTGCGTGTGATGTGGAATGAGAAGGCCGGCAGAGACCTGGTTCCATAGCTCACTGGCAGTTGAAGGGAGCCCAGGACTTTTTTAGCCTGCCCATAACCACTCAGAGCAGTGGAGGGGTGCTGAAGGGGCAGATGTGGGGGAAAAAAACTGTTTGTAGGTGTCTAAATTAAGCAGAAACACCTTGGTCCCAGTGTCCAATAGCAGGGGAAGACAGATATCCCTAAGGTACACAGCACAAGTCTTAAACCCAGTAGGGCTAGTGAGCACAGTAGGGACTGTGGCTGGTGCTGATGCTGGTGCTGGGACGGAGTGACACCACCTGGCAAAGTGGTTCGGTTTATTACAGTTCCTGCAGGTTTGCCCCCGTCCTGGACAGTCAGGCGCTCTGGCCCCATGCCTGGTGGACCCACAGTTACCACAACGCTGCCTAAACGAGCAGGAAGTTGCTGTGCTTGTCGGACAGAGAGACCAGGTTATGTATCCTGTTGCAGTAAGGCAGGCTGGACTTTCTGCACTGCAATTAGTTGCAGCAACAGAGTGAGCCCCAGTAATTTGAGCAGCACAGGCAGCAGCAGACTCTACTTGGCACACTACTTGAATGGCTTTGGCCAGAGTTAAATAATCCGATTCCAGCAATAGTCTCTCACACACTTGCCCGCTAGAGGTTTTCTCAATAAGCAAGTCCTGAATCATTTCATCATACCAAATTTACTTGGCAGTGCCAATTCCCGCAAGCAGCTATATATTGGAGCATGGACTCACCTGGCCACTGAAACGGCAAAGGAGGACGCTCTGGGAGGCGGCAAAATGGCCCTGGAGTGCAGCGACAACTTCAACGTATGTATCCGCTGGTCCCAAAGTCTAAATTATGCACTGCCCTCAGTCCCCAGGCAGCGCAGCACCAGTGCGTGCTTGCGGGCATCACTCATGTCGGTCAGACCGAGAGCAAGCAGGTACGGCTGAAAAGACAAAATCCACAAAATGAAAATTGAAATTAAATTTCTAGATAGTAAGAATTTTAAAATAAGAAAGAAGTAATTTAAAATCTTTCATTTAAAAATTCTTTGCATGTCAATGGTTAATATGGCGTATAATTTTTTTCAGTGTAACAGTGGCAGGACTGGAATTATTCTGTAATTCTAGAATAAAACTTCAGACCCTCAGACCCTGTGGTTTCTAATTCTGGTACCACAGTCCCTATACCACTTCTTGTTTTTGTACTGCTTATACTTGGCTCAGGGATCTCAGTCATATGAAGGTATGAAGCCACCTGAGAATGGAACTTGAGCTTTCAGTCATGTCTTCACTTAAAATGCTACTTTTGTTTGCTCTCCCTAAAGTATCACCTCCACTTACTAATTTTTGACCTCACAAACAACTGCCATTTCAGTTCAGTGTACTAGTGGAATGTACTAGTAATTAGGAAGAAAAAAATCTGGAAATAAACACCTTGAATAATAATAATAACCACAGAATAATGGAGAAGTATGTGAAATGAGAATTTAATTAAGAAAAAATAATGGAGCCAATAGAAGATTGCCTTTCTCTTTCCTTGTTTGGTTGGAATAATAGAGTCGTTCTTGCCACAGCAAATTTGTGCGTAAATGTACTGCTGGGCTGTATTACTTGCCACGGTGCCATCCTTCCTGGAAAACTTTCAAAAGTTGCAGAATAAGGCAAAAAAACTCTTGAAACTTTGCCTATGTATAAAATATAAACAAATAGATAAATATACATATAACACTTTTGAATCAATTAACGCGATAACCTGCTGGAGAATCCAGCTTGATCAGTTCAAGCTAGTGACCAGCTTGACATGTTTTGGAATATGGCAGCTGGCAAATGGTTACAAAACCAGGCGATGCCAAACGTGTCAACCAGCTCAAGCAACTGTAAATATAAGTTGGTCTAAATATATTATTTTCCAGCAAGGTATACATTTAAAATGAGTAAACCAACCACAACGATATATTTTAAAAAATACATTTTATAAATAAATGTATAAATTAATATTCAATAATTATGATTACTTTTCTAACAAAGTACTGCAGGAAACAAGAGCAGGACTTATAAGAGAAGAACTAGGTTCCCATTACAAAATACAGCTTCTCTCAGAAGATAAGAAAAGGGTTTCGCTATTGTTGAAAATCAGACTAGTTAGCCACCTTAAAAGCACACCTTGCCACATAACTACGAGACAAAATGAGTAGACTGCTGATTCACCTATGGCCCCAGCCATTGAGAATGATTAATTTCAAAAAGACTATGCCAAAATTAAGAGAAAATAAATGAAGAAATTAAATATGAAATAAATGCAGAAATAAAACAAGAAATGTAAAAGAATAATATACATAAATATCAATAATTACCAATATATTTAGTTTTATACATTTTTAATTAATTTAGTTTTTTGTTTATTTCAATTTTTAATTGAAAAAAATGTATTTGAACATTTTGGCATAAATTATGCTCCATAAATAGGCGTGTGCTCTTCAAGTGTTCGTCATGTGTCATGTGTTGTGAGTGACCGTCTGCGACGCAAGGTCTGACAAAGGTTTGCTCACCCCTCGAGAATATAAGAGGTGGCCAAGAGTAGGCGTTATGTATGCTAGTTACTTAGCTGTTGGAACAAGCTAATAAAAAATACAAACGATTGTTTGTCTTTAGTTTTTTCCCCAGGAAATGCATTACCGCCATGCAACAGCTTTTTTAATTTTATCCTGTATGCTGCCAAACTGTTGTACAATTCAGGGAGTCTGTACGCACACAAAATAGTTTTTTCCCTCAATGCCCTCAACCATGTTTTCAGGTAAATTACACCCCCTATAGTGTCTGTAAATCTATTTTGGTGCATATAGGTCAGCATTTGTGCAAGGTCAAAGTTGAAATAATTTGAATTTTGAGCGCAAGATTGCCGCAAGATTGAGCGCAGAAACTAGGCACGACGCTACCTCCATTGGAAAACAATGGGGTGCTTCGCGCAAAAGGAATTTGCGCTTATCATATGAATGCAGCCTTAAGCTAAATAGTTGTTTTTTAAAATGCGTTCCCCTAGCCACATCTGAATGGGAAAACAAACACGGAATCATAGTTTTCACCAATAATCACCTGCTAAGTCTATTTGTTTTGGCTTACATTGACTTGTCGAGACACGTTAAACTGCAAAGCATTTAGCAAGGTCAGTTGTTTAAACGTTTAAGGAATGGAAACGTGAACTTAAGTGGATTCCAATTGATTGCCGCTTAAAGACACTGTATCGAAATTTGCTTCAAATTTACATAAAATAGGATCCAATTACATTTCCTGTTCGCTTCCTTCGCATGTGTCGCGTCGCCAGGTATCCCACAATGCCATACGCAAGGTTTCGAGTGGCTCCCATTGAAAATGAATGGAAGCTAATATTAATCTGAAAAAAACTGCCGGTGGATAGTAAACTGCGTTCACATGATCCGTGAAATTTACCATGCGGGACGCAAGGTCGGGCTCAGGTTTGCTCGCCTTTAATATAGAAGGTGGCTGAGAGCTGGCGTTATGTATGCTACCTACTTAACAGTTGATGTGAACTGGCATCATGCTTGCCTCACTCCAAAAATAAATAAGAACAAAATCTAGTTTTGTATAAATACACATCGCGATTAAATAGCAAGGAAACTCATAACACGAGCGGCACCGGTAGGGAGAAAGCGTTTCATTCAAACTCAGTTGTTCTGCGTCATCAATTTCAGAATCTCCATTGAATCTATGCTTAAGAATATGTGGTGGGAATTCGTCTCGGATTAGATTTACATTAAAAACTTGCGCGCGCATTCTATTGATCAGTCTTACTTTAATTAGCTTCTATATCAAAATTATATTTTAAAAAGTATTTTTCAAAGTTACATCATTCAAAAGAGTACAATCTGTTCTACCTTTTGTATGTAAATTTCAGGAAGGCGCCATTTACTACTTGTGACAACCACGGGGCGAACTGGCTGCGCCGCACGCAACAAAGAGAGGAATGCACACAGAAAATGCTCGGGTTAGCTCGTAATACGAGCACGGTTTTTTTATTCGGCACACGTGTGCCGGAAAATGGAACAGAATGTCCTCCCGGTTCGGGGTATAAGGCAATCTAAAAACACCAAAAAAATCCTTCCCGGATCGGGGCATAAAATAACGACGATTGACGTTAAAAAAAGGATTCTCGTCCTCCTCGCTCGGGGGGAATTGCGGGGCCTCACTCACCCGTGGCCAGCCAGCTCTGAAACGCAGAGCACAGTGCTTTATCGTCGGCGCTTGCTACCTGTATTTGGCTTTCGTTCGTAGCCGACCTCTTCTCCTCGTAGCTGCCGGCTTTTGTCATTTTCTCTCCTCAATCAGCCGATGCCTGTCAGCTGTGCCGGCAATTGCTGGGGAGGGAACGTACCGCCCCTCAAGGACCTGCCCCCTAGCTTGAGGGGTGTGCGGCTTCTGCCACATCCGCCGTCCTGACGCCCCGGGGTTGCCACATACTACACATACACCGATCAGCCATAATATTATGACCACTGACAGGTGAAGTGAATAACACTGATAATCTCGTTATCATGGCACCTGTCAGTGGGTGGGATATATTAGGCAGCAAGTGAACATTTTGTCCTTAAAGTTGATGTGAAAAATGGGCAAGCGTAAGGATCTGAGCGGCCAAATGTGATGGCTAGACTAGTCAGAGCATCTCCAAAACTGCAGCTCTTGTGGGGTGCATATGGGGCTGCGGAGCCGCAGACCAGTAGACCAGTCAAGGTGCCCATGCTGACCCCTGGCCACTGCCGAAAGTGGCAGCAATGGAAGAAGGTAGCCTGGTCTGATGAATCACGTTTTCTTTTTTCTGATGTTTCTTTTACATCACGTGGATGGCCAGGTATGTGTGCATCGGAGAACACATGGCACCAGGATGCACTATGAGAAGAAGGCAAGCCAGCGTGATGCTTTGGGCAATGTTCTGCACGGAAACCTTGGGTCCTGCCATTCATGTGGATGTTACTTTGACACGTACCACCTACCTAAGCATTGTTGCAGACTATGTACACCCTTTCATGGCAACGGTATTCCCTGATGGCATTGACCTCTTTCGGTAGGATAATGCGCCCTGCCTCAATGCAAAAATGGTTCAGGAATAGTTTTATGAGCACAACAACGAGTTCAAGGTGTTGACTTGGCCTCCAAATTCCCCAGATCTCAAACCAATTGAGCATCTGTGGGATGTGCTGTACAAACAAGTCCGATCCATGGAGGCCCCACGTCGCAACTTACAGGACTTAAAGGATCTGCTGCGTCTTGGTGCCAGATATCACAGCATACCTTCAGAGGTCTAGTGGAGTCCATGTCTCAACGGGTCAGGGCTGTTTTGGCGACCTACACAATATTAGGCAGGTGGTCATAATGTTATGGCTGGTGTACAAAAAAAAGAGCTTGGAAAGTTCAAAGAATCCCATTCATTTCAATGGAACTTTTTGTAGTTAGTACCCTAGTACTCTTCAACCTCAAATATCAAAAATATATAATTTTACAAATGTCACATATAATAGCTTTTTGGAAAGAAGACAAATCAATATTTAATTTAAGATTAGCTGGATCTGGGCGCCACCTTGCCCTCGAAAAAATGAAACACACCAAAAAGTTTACATTGAATATAAATAATGATCTCCAATATCCTTTCACCCACATTTTTGGCTATGTCAAGGCAACTGTCTACTATGTGACGAGTGTATTCGTTTTAAGCTAGCTATTAGCAGAAGATTGTTAATTAGAAAAGAAAAGAGGGAGAGGCTATTTTTCTCGGTGCCACTGGGCAAGTTAGAATACTTCTGCTCAGAACACGCTCTGTGAATGTTCCATTCAATTAATTAGCTAAATCCTTGCGCTGGAATTCCAGCGATTCAGCAAGTTGTCAGCTGAGCCCAAAATCGATAGTGTTATATTGTCCGCCCAACACAGTCTTACTAGCTAGCTATTGAATTTGCAGCTAGTTAAATACATGCAAGTACCTTGCTGGGGTAGGAATCAGACTTTTCCTTGCTGTCGCCTCTCTTAGTAGGCCCACCTTCATTGGTCTGGCTGTGCTCTTAGCATGTGGGAAAGACTCTGACCTCCTTTATGGCTATATTACCTTCCCTTGCATCTCACTGTTTTGTATTATGCCATAGTTTGAGACTACATAATTGTCGTACAAACTCAATTAGTTTTACTGTAGTTCCCCTTGCTTGACAGCATCTAACTATATTCTGATAAAATGTGGCCAATCTGAAGAGGGGTATCACCTCCAGTGCAGTCCTGAACCAAAAGGCATGAACCAATATGGAACCTCCCACAAATAACCTCACTGTTTGTTTATTCTATATGTGTCTACTATTATGTTTGTTGCTATTCTTGTTGATATTTGTCATTTTTTCCAGATTATAGCGGGGTAGACGTGTGTGTAAGGCTGGGTGAAATTCTTATTGAGCTTCAATTAACAATGTTATATACCTTGTTACAAGTTACTGTGTTATACCGCTCTCGCATGGTAAACTTGGTACCAAGGTTTCGTTTCTCATAAGCAACAAATTTGCCTCCAGGTCCATTAAGTTCGCTGTGATGGATTTTCTGCCATTTTGAATTTTTTAAATGACACCTCCTGTTTAACATAAAGACAATTCGTTTTTTGGACAGGCATCTTTAAAAGTCAGCGAAAATCCCTATTGCAGCAGGATGTTAAAAAATAAATGTAGAATCCATATTGGATTATCTAGCATTTTAAATGTTTTGTAAAATTCCCTCCGATACCGTTTGTTGTATTTAACTGGGAAATTTCACCGATATATTCTATAGATGATCGTCTTTTAGGTTTTTTTTTTTAAATTGGTACTTTAAAAACATGGCAACAGTAAGACAATCAACTTATGGAAATATTATGCATAATATGCAAATAGGGTCAGAAATTAAAATTGGAATATCAGCACAAAACTTGGTATCTATACATACATGCATTCTGCAAAATCCATTTGAATGTCTCCCATAGGTTACATGATATCGAATCGGTTGGATGTTGCTGTTTGAAGCTATATTTTATAATTAATAATTATAATAAATTATATATATATAATTAAATAATTTAATTATAATAAAAATACTTGTTTGTTTTTAGCACAGCTTTTATGATTTATTGTGTCATTAATTTGTAAGACTATAACTACTTTTTTTGTTATTGAGCAATTGTCTGTTACAAATATTTGGTGACTTATTATCCTTTATTAATTGTAGCAGGTGATTTATTGTCTGTAATCACAAGTCTGTGATTAACTGTTGCAGGTCATTAATTGTTCAGTATGAGACATTTGTGATGAGAACTCAGTGATTTATTGTAATAAGTGGTTGATGCATGACAAATTGATAGGATACCTTTCAGACCATCCTTAAAGGGAAATGATTTTGGTAAAAGCCAGCCTTTCTCCAGTTTAGAACACTCTTGGCCAGTTGCCAGTAAACAGAAGATCAACTCAGAAACCATATTCAGAAGCACGCTATTTCAACAGTGCTATCTTTGTATATTTCATTCTTTACACATATTTTGCAACAGTACTCAATCACTCTTCTGATAGCTGGACTCTGTTACCTTCTTTGTAGACTGTTCATCCAAATTGTTTTTAAATAATATCTTGCAATATTTCAAGTTCACGTAATTCAAATACATGACATCCACAGTTCACTTGCTTAGGTATGTGTCCTGGGAAATTTTAATATATTCAAATGAAAGGAAAATATGGTACTACTACTACTTGTACGAAAAGTTTTGCTTGTACAGCATGTATTGCAAGTAACAGCAGCCAAATAATGTGTTGCAGCTTTGATATAAAGATGCCGTTATTTCACTTATGTGATTATTGGTTTGTCTATTGAACATATATGTGCATGCCATCAAAGAGCAGTTTCCTGTATATAACCAAATCTCATCCAGTCACCATTTTAATAGTTTCACACTTTATACCTTTTTGACATCACTCACATCTTAATGTTACAACAGCTGCTGCAGCTTCTAGTGTGCTAATCATCAAGGTAGTGTTAGTTGATGAGGTTTAAAAAGTGACATGGTGGAAGTAAAAGGACCTGGCTACAGCCCATAGACACAGTTACTTTTGTGACCTTAAATACCTAGCATCTGAGGCGCATATTTAGGAAAGTGACTAAACAAGCCAGAGTGCATGAGCATGTCTGGTTTTTTTTTAAATCAATTAAGTGTTTAGACTATTTATGATCAAACTAGACTTTTTTTCTTTCCAAATTGTCTGGGTATTTGGAAATTATCTCGTGCTTGTGTTTTCATCAGAGGAATAACTCCTCACTTAACGACCTATCTGTTTAACGACCGCGCGGACTTAAGACCAGCTCTCCTGCCAGTCTGTATTGGACGCTGTACGAGAACTTTGGTCGTGGAAACGGCGTATAAACACTACTGTATAAACATCGAAAAATATACAAAAAATGTTATAAATGGTGCAAAGGTGACATTAAAACAATATTTTAAGATAGCTGACACAACCCACTACCAGTACAGTATGCTTACCGAAATATCGGTAAGGGGCGGCTCCTCGCTTGCGACCAATTCGCTTAACGACCTACTCGTAGGAACGTATCTCGGTCGTTAAGTGAGGAGTAGGTGTATACACTTAAATCCCTTGTCTTTCTGAACTAAACCCTTGTTTAACTGTACTCTCCTTCCTAAGTAGCTGCCATACTGCCATTCTATCAGAATTAATTAATTAATTATGACAATTGCAATTTATTTTCTGCAGCAGTAGTTGTATCTATGTTGCCGTTCTTAGCGTCCCAGACACATTAACCATTTTACGTAAAGAAGAGGCAAATAAAGGGTTAAAGGGTGCTGCTGCCTTGTGGTCTCCACTTCCTGTACTTGGTGAGAGGTTAACATAAAGCGCCCGACAACCTGCAGATGTATAACATAGATCAGTGTAGTGACGTTGAAAAAAGTCATTCGAGAACTGCTGTTGTGTTGAACGAAAATGTAGCCTGCGTATGCGAATTTGAGTCTGCGCACTGAATCGCCTTTACGGCTGGGACTCTAAGACAAGATCACGGAAAACTCGCGTAGAGATTGATTCCCCCGCCTCTATCTACAACTACAGTCCTTCCCGGAGTGCAATAGCGGTGGATTACTGGCCACGATGCTGCCTTCACGGTTTATTTTAGGGAATACGACACTCCCCGGCGTGGTTTAGCCGTAGAAGATCCGTCTGGGAAAAGTGTATGGAAACAGTATGCGGGAAATGGTTGGAGGCTGCTGCGTATGTTCCGACGAGCGAGGCTGGGCTGAGAATCCTCTGGTATACTGTGATGGACATGGGTGCAGTGTTGCTGTGCATCAGGGTAATTCAATTTCTGCAAGACTATATCGGGGTAGACGTGTGTGTGTGTGTGTGTGTGTGTGTGTGTGTGTGTGTGTGTGTGTGTGTGTGTGTGTGTGTGTGTGTGTAAGTGTG
>JAOYSI010039538.1:3330-17675 GCA_025775065.1 Hiodon alosoides
ATAAATAAATAAATAAATAAATAAATAAATAAATAAATAAATAAAACAATCCAGCCAGTCCAGTGACCACCATGGTTTTGTTTGCTGTGATGTGCATAGGCATTGGTTCTCTCCTCAGAATAATTTTCTCCATGCGTGCTCCATTCTCTGGAACTGCTGCAGTCTCGATGAACAAGTCCGCCTCCAGCACGCTCCAAACCTTAACCTTATTACAGTTTATCCTCTCAGCCATAGTTTAATATTAGTCCTATGTCAGTCATCACAATGGAAGTGACTATAATGTTAGCTGGGCAGAATTTCCAAAACCATTGCCTCCAGACCTTGAGTCTTTGTGCATGAATGTTCTTTGGACCTTTGCCGCTGGCTATTGTTAAACGTTAACCATGTGTGGATCGCAAAGGAAGGGGTTTCAGTGTGCACGTGTTGACGTTGGTGTTGTGGACACTGACATTATGGATATTGACACCAGCACTGACATTGATACTACAATACTGAGAGGAGAGTAAAAGAGACAAGGAAAGTCAGACATGGATCATGTTTTATGAAGAACAAAAGCAAACGCTGGGAAAGAAAAATCCTAAGCCTGTCCCCTTCGAAATGTTCCTTTAAAGACAGCTGATCTAGGAGCAACGTGGAGCTGTCACTGTATCAAAGAAACAGATACCATCCCTCTGCAGTTAAACATGACTTTTCAACCGTGGTTTAGTGCATGATTGTAGCTACTGCAAGAGAAAGTCTACTGATAAGTACTAATAACCAGGGTACCCCTTGAAATAAACACCAACCCCCAGCCACCCACAGCACTTGGTACAGCAATTACAGCAGTGCCTACAGAGCCTTTGCTGTCAATGACTCTGCTGTGCACTCCCATCTCCAAAGGACAGACGTCTCACTGTATCAAAAACACAGTGTTAGCTGGGCCATGCACACTGTGGCCCTGATTCTCAGCGACAGCTCATGACACAGAAAAAGGCCACTGAGTTCTGTTGGTGGCAGCCTCCTCTGTTGCTCAGCAACCACCCTAGCATGAGATTTGCCAGGTGGGCAGGGGTGCGTTCCCAGCCAGCTAGCATTCATGACTCAGACTGCGTAACTTTGACATCTGGCCTGTGTTTCATTTCAAGGCTCACTTGTGATTAGTTTTACAATCACGGATGACCCGGCACTGCGGCAGGAAACTGCTCTTTGGTGACAGAATTGGGTCTTTAATAAGATGTAAAGAAAAATGTAAAGAACTGCCTGGTCTCTTTTTAAAAGTGGGGGGACTTCACAATTACAAGGGTGTCCATTTAAGTTGATAAATAGTATTACTGTAAACTAGAATTCTTTATTTGACCGAGTATAAGTCTGTCATTTATACACAAGGTGTTTTTTGTGGGGTTGGTAAGGTAGTGGAGTGGATGTTGGGACACGGAGTCCTGTGGAGGTGTTTGTGCCTCTGGCCGTATGCAGAGATGCCAGCGATAATAAGCTTCTCCACACACTCTGTGGTCGTCCATGTCATGAGCCACAGGGTTTTAATCTGACATCCTCACTTCTACCCCTGCCAGCTGTCCCTCTCTCTATCTCACACAGTCTAGTTCAGGGTATTCTATTGGCGAACACAAACACACACAAAAAATTATTTGTGTAGCCAAAGAGAGTAAATAATACCAAAAAACACATACACAATACACAGACACATACACAACAAAAACAAAACATCAAATACCCCTAATCAAAAGTGAGTATCATATTGTATGTTTTGAAAACCTGCTGTCAGTAACTGTCCTCCAGACACTACTAATTATTCCTCCTAATTCCTAAGATTTTCCTGAAAAACTAACCTCAGATCTGGCCCTATGTTTTAATGTTATATTTGTAGTGTACAGATGAATTAGTGCAAAACTGAGTTGGTTGACTGTTTCAGTCCTGACAGAAAATACCTAACTGCATGGTGTGTATGTGAGACATTGAGTAAAGAGCTAGAATTCCCGTATTTAACATTCTACATGAACTATTGCAAATGATTGTCTTGAAAATGCAGAATGCTTGACACAAATGGTTTATGATAAACTAATTCACCAGATAAATCTATGGCTAATGTTGTCTGATCTAGGACAGAAATAAAAGTTCTCAGCACTACAAGTACTACACTCAGCTAATGAATAATACCAAACTAAATGGCTCAAAATACAAATACACAAATACATACTCCTTATATCTTATAATTATAACACTAAAAACAATCCGTAGATTAGCTCCCATCTCATGAAATAGTGCAGAAACCACAGACACTGGACAGCAGGAATTTCAGTTGCTGCAAAGTGAGTCCTTCTTGCTTCTTTCTGAAAGAGATAACCTTCCAGTGAAAACGATGCAATTAACCCCCCCATGGCCAAGCCGAACCTAAGAGTGCATATGGTGGACTAATTCACTTGATTCACTGCGTTTGTTCCCATAATTAGAGCGTAAATGGAAAGGAATTGGACCTTTAGTATTTATTCCACAAGGAAGTCGATGGTAAATTACTTTATGTTTAAGCAGAGCTGATCAGTTAGTTGATTGAGTGACACTGCAGTGTTCCTGCGGCCAGACAGAAAGCAGCAGCCCTACCTCCTACACAGGAGTCTGGGAGCATGTGTTGCAATGCCTTGCTTCAGTCCTGAGTTCAGAGCTACCCTTATGCTGGAAAGGAGTCGGGTGGCTGAAGCTGAAACTAAGTCAGACATGGATATCTGGGTATTTTTCTTGTGTTCAAGTACAACCTTGCCCATAAGCTTGCCATGGCCAAACCTCTGTTTCACACTGTTGCCATAGAGACCGTCAGGTTGACTTCATGGTATGAGAATAATTTTGACAATGCTAATCCTAAGAACTAATGGAAGTCAATCTTTACTCCTATGGCTTCCTTTGTAAAGTAACTGGCATGCTGGCTACTATGGCCCACGACGACACTAAGAAAGTATAAACATTACAATGTGCTATTAAAGCTTTTTTTGATGGAAGAAAATAACCACACTGAGGGAAACGATGAACCAATCTTGTGTGCAATGTGGGGAAAAATGTATTCACTCAAGTACCTCATGAAATATTACATCCACTAGCACCTTCAGTTCTGTTTTAGCTCATAAATGTAGTTGCCATGGTAATTTATTCCCAAAACCCACTCAAAGTGTAGACAAAAAAACAGCATTTAGGTCAACGAGGACGAGAATACACCAAATGTTACTACAAGTCAAACATAAACAACTATTATTGCATATTTGCCGCTTCATTTTCTACAATTATGAAAACATCAGTCTACAATGCGTGCCGCGGTAGGCTGTGATGTAGGCGATCTAGCTTTATGGAATATATTTAATAAATCATCTATAATAGCATGCCCAGAAATAAACCACAGTACCCCGAAGGAATCTGCTTGCCTTCCATGGGTCACACCAAGTAAAATGTAAGTCTGCTGTCTTCTTAGACATTTTCCTGCACTGGAGATTAAACAACCTGCCCATCTTGCTGCAGCTCTAGGTCATCTTTTGTAAAAACGCATCCTTTGAAATTATTTGTACATTGGGCAAAACATGGTACCTTCCGTGTCTTCCGGGTGCATACACCCAAACTGTACCTTACAGAAATTTTAGGAGATTAAAAATGTCTATTTTACCTGCAAATGGGCACACTCCTTATTTAGAGATGAAAACCTAGTTATCGTTTTACATACCACAATACTTTATGCAACGTTAAAAACGAGTTTAATTTCATGGCTTCTCGCCACATTTGTCCACTTACATGGCTTCCCTACATTGAGCGATTGAGTTATCCTTGCTACAACAACTGGGATGCGACTTGGACCAGAAACCGTTTCCTCCATCATCCCCAGTGCTCATGTTGTTGAAGGAACATTCATAATACAATTAATAGCAATTATTTCATGTCGCTATACTGTTTTATGCTACTGTCACTATAATCCTTCATCACAAATATCTACAATTTCAGTTTCACTTTCACTTTTTCTTAATGTTAATCTATCAAGGAATTTGCTGTTGTCACAAACATTACCCAATAAACATAATTCTTGTGGGACTGGGTTTGCAATTTTGTCCTGACATGATGGGGTTTAGAGCACATCACATACTGTCACTTGGCACGTAAGAGTGTGTGATCCAAGAGACCTCAGAACATCACTGGGGTCAGATTTCTGAATGATTAACATATGTAGGAATATAAACAGATGACAGAGAGTCTCCTAAGACACTTTAAACAGGAGTCATTATTTTTTTGGCGAGGCGAGATTAATTCTCTGCCTATCTGCCACACAGCTCCTCCTATCATATAAAGAGGTTGACTAAGTAACACAGTATTAGGCTAACGTTGAATGCATTTTTTGGAGATCTGAAAAAATGATTTGCAGAATAATCCTATACTGTACATATACAGTAACCTATACTGTAAATATTTTGTATTTTCTTCTACGTTTACAGGCTTTACAGAACAATTTGCAGAACCGAACACAGTCAATACAATTAGTTTAGAAATTATCTTACAGTTCCATGATTAGCAATAAACAAGAGGAAATACCATACACAGTTCCACAACCTTATAAATTTGTGGGTCAGAATGCGGTTACTCAGATTATTTCACTGAGTAACTGTCATTTACTGTTAAATGTTACATTTGAATCACAGTACTGCTTTTGTATCCAATTTAGGATAGAAAAATTAATAAATTATTAACAAAACTTGATATCATATCAGAACATATATTTTAGAACACATATTAGATTCAGAATGATCAGAGATATTACTCATTTCCAATTAAACTCAGAAACAAACATACTGTCAGATCAAAGGCCAAATAATTATGATGTGAATTATTGCAATCAATCAATCAATCAATATATATATATTTATAAAGCTTTATAAAGTATAAATTATTTAATAAATTTATAAAGTTTACATGTCACTGTACACTTTACATACAGAAAAAATATGTCCCAGGCCTGACCCCCCAAAAGCATGCCAGTGGCAACAGTGGCAAGGAAAAACTCTCTAGGCTGGCAGGAAGAAACCTTGAGAGGAGCCAGGCTTAATGGGGGAGCCCAGCCTCCGCTGGCCGGCACTAGGAGCTGAATTATTGAATGATTGATTGATTGATTGATTGATTATTACACTGTCAATGCCCTGCTCCAGATTATTTTATTGTACATTTTATGGTCTATGACTACTGTGTGTATCTAATAAGTGAAAATTAATCTCCTCCCCAAGAAGAAGAAAAAGGATGAACTATAGTAATACTCATAATGCGTGTAGGCACTACTCAAATCACAGTTAAAATAACCATTCTGAATTGTCAAAAGTAGGTGCCTCCCTCAGTGCTTGTATCAAAGTAAAATGTCAATATAAATAATGGAAGCCCTTAGTCTGGTCGACGAATCCTCTTTAATCTACTCCCTGTGGGGTTAATTTGTGAGCGAGCATCCCTGTGGCCAAGGAGAGGGGCTCCTGTGTGCTGTACAGCTTGTGCAAGGCGACCCAACCGAATGCACATATTCCTTCTGGCTATGGGCAAGTACATTACATTACTGCTAACATTACGCCGTTACATTACCGGGTTCAACACATTGCTAAAAATTATTCTAAAAAGGTAATCGGTTAAAAACAATCTTGTTATAAATGAAGAAACTACATGCAAAAGTTGGTTGAAATGTAAGAAGGATATGTTAAGGCATTATGTCAGCCACACGGCACTGTTGTCAGAGAAAACCCCCTGAGAATATGACACTCTGCACACACAAAAAAAAAATGGTTTCTATTCAGATTACTGCAGCAGCATACATGTAAATCGGGAGTGGCTTTTCTAATCAGGTGCTGCAACTTCCTTGTTTAATGCTGAATGGATTCATTTTCTTTTTAGCCACTACTTAAAAAGCACCTGCTGAAATAGAAAATAATTGGTATGAAGTTGAGGTTGGCAAATGAGAAGCCAAGCTGCGCAATCTTTAGGTTTCAGAAATACACATATACAGCTTCCCTTGTCCTCATCCCCTCTTCCTTCCTCTCTCTCAGTCACACACACACACACACCACACAGGCACATGCACACACGCACAGGCACACGCACACATGCGCACACACTCATGCACGCACACACACTCAAACACAGACTACCCACATTCGGTTTTAATTTCCTTTATATATATGATTTTTATATAAGAAATGATATAAAATATAACCAAAGCAAGCAGGGAGGCTAACAGTATCCAAAAGATACTGTTCCACTTTTTTCATACACCCAAACTGTACCTGATCTTGATGAAGATCCAAGTTATAATTGCCAATGAATGAAAAGCCAAGGTTGTCTCACCCTTGCATATTTAGAAGAATAGGGGTCTTCAAAGAGTGCCCAAACCCTCCGCTGCCAGCGCCGCCACAGTCCCACAGATTTAGCATCAGGGGAGTCCCCAAGCGCCAGTCTCTTAGTCATTTCCAGCTCCTCGTCACCGTCCGCTGAATCTCCCATGCCGTCCCCATCCGCATCGTCGTTGGTCATGTCAGGGGCACCTCCACCGAAACTGTCCAGTGCCTCCTCAGCATCTCTGTGCTGCCGATAAGTCATCCAGCAGCATGGCTCCACGTCCGTCTCGTCGATGCCCCAGAATGCCAACTCCTCCTCATACAGTGGCCCACATACATCTGCAGGGCAGTGCAACTTTCCGGTCCTGTAGTAGTTGAGGATGTGCGCAAAAACGCCCGGGTGCCGGTCGAAGAAGAACTCACCGATTTTGGCATCATAGTCGAAGTGGCCATGGGCATCAGGCTCAGCGAGCCAGGCTAGCCGGGTGCCTGGAAGGGTGCGAAGGGTGCTGCGGTACGTCTGGTGTCTGATCCCACCCACGTTTATCACAATGCGATCGTTTTCGTCGCCCTGGCCCATCGCGTCCCTTAAGCATGTCTTGAATATGTCCCAGACATTATAACGCTAAACATGCGCGCGGTAACACCAAAGGACACAGGCGACACATGTTGAGAGGAGGAAAAAGGGAAGATGTGGAGGATGAAAGCGTAAACAATAAATACAAATAATAATTTATTAAGAAAAGATACGAGGAAGACGAATCGGAAAAATAGAGAAAACAACTGTACTGTTGACAACACAGTAAAGAGGTTTCGAATGGCTCTTTCAAAATAGAAAGTAAGCACAGAACGCAATCAACCCCTTCTAGCTGCCCTAGAAAGGAGCGGAAATATTAAGATGCTTGCATCCATTGATATCGTATAAATAATAAAACCTCAACACGTATCCATAATTCCAGAAATGGAAAATATTTTGCGTTTTCCTCTCACAGACAAAATGCCTTCTCGCATAAATCCAAGATCCAAAATCGAGTTTTATACCCGCCAGCGCTGACATTCAATGCAAGGTGACGGCACTGGTGCTGAACGGACAGCGCTAGTCGCTGGCGAGCTCGCTTTTCCTCTCTCACCCAGATCCTCCTCGCCCCTTTTTAATCTTATCTCATTTTTAAAACAAGACATTTACACCCACTTTGACCGTCTTTGCTTCCGCTGTAAAATGCATTGGTGGCTATATAAAGATATCCGTATTGATCAGTGCCACTTCGTTTTTTAAATTAATTTGCTCTTACAGAACAAAGCTCCTCTCCATCACGTTTTGTCCAAAACCAGCGATCCGTAAGGACGTCAGTACCACACCTTGCTGGTGTTGACGAGCTGTTAGTAATGTGTTCTCTTTGAAATGCTACTTTAAAACGACGCAAAAGCAGCAGGCAGATAAGGAGCATTTGTATTTGTGAATTCCCTCATCAACTACTCAGAAATAAGTTTTTTCCTCAAATTCCAAACAAATTCTTGCGTTGAGCGGTGGTGTTATCTTGCAATGAGATTTCACGATTTCCCCCCACGGAGGCGATTTGTCTGCTTTAAGTCTTCTCCTCCCTCGTTTTATCCCTGATGCTCGCTGCGTGGCGCCACGAGCAAGCGCCGCTCGAAGCTTGCCAGTCCCATGTCATAAAATTCCCTTTAGACTTTCCTATAAACGCGAAAGCGTACTTGTGTTACGTCGACCCATCCATCCATGTGTATATATACATGTCATCTATTCCATGGTAGTAACCCATATATTTAATTTACTAGCTGTTGTGAGGCAAAAGAACAACACAAAGACGCTATACTGAATGCGTTGGAAGAGCATTTCTTTCACATTTGCATCAAAAATTAGTTAACAAGGAAATTATAACAATAACGTTGTGGACGTCCACTATTACGATTAAACAATGGACAATTACATTTTCTGTTTCTTTCGAATGTTACGTGAGTTGTAAAACTGAGGTCACAACATCGATGTCTTCAGATAAAAATTCTAATCGATTTTAAGAAACAGTCTATAAAAAGAGGGAATAGGTCACTAGCACGATAATCACCTCGAGAATGCATCCCAGACGATCTCTAGTATTTATTTGTGATTTAAATTCATTAATCATTCGGTAGAAACTAGAGGATTTCAACATGTAAATGAATAATAATAAATATATAATTTTTTTAAAATTATCCTTCTCTCGCCGAAGTTTTGAAAGATTGGACTCTGTTCTTAGGTGTGACACTTTACATTTATTCATTTGGCAAATGTTTTCAACCGAATGGGGCATTAGATTGTCCATGTTTTGCTAATTAGCTAATTATATAGAAAATAAAAAAGTAAAACAAAAATATAAAAATACGAGATTATGAATCCGTTTTGTCAACAGCCACTATGGAGGAAGCTGAGGAAGACTTTATTAAAATTAAGATATGGGATTGACACCGGATGAGAAACTCAAATTACCAGAATACCTGCAATAAGGGATTACTTGATTACTTGATTACTTGACTGGTCTTGTTGACTAAAGGTAAACCTTTAAAAACCTTTTTTTTTTTTAAAGCGATACATAACAGATCTTGAGATACAGAACATGCACAATATTGAATTGGCCCCACCGCTGTCCCCACAAAATGCTCTTGAGAACAATTAAAAGTTGTCATGATATGACAGTTGTCAATGTGTTCTTGGCACTGAGCTCATCACAGCCAGATAGTGTTCTTGCTAGGGGTCTAGGCCAGTGAGAACTGAAAATGGTATGCAATGCTGCATTTTGTAGTCTCAGCAGGAGTAAACTTGGATAGCATACACAAACGGACTGAAACACAAAAATAGAACAAGTTGCCATGGAAAGGTTCCAAGACTGTCCTCCTCGACAAAGAGCAGAACCAGGGCAAAACAACTGACAAGAAATTAACAGCAAAGGCACTTCTTGAGAACTGTAGGCCTTTGTCTGGTTTTACGGACAGATGCAGCTGTCATCTGGGTAGTAGAAAAACTAAATGTTTCTGGATAATGAAGTTTTAACATGTCTGAAAGAGTATGGGACCGAAGACCAAATCTTTTGGGTCACAGAGCTAAATTTTCATGAGTTACAATTTATTTCATTTAATGAGATCTTTGACATGAAGTTGACTGAACGCAAGACTAACCACTTCCTTTTAGAATTAAATTATTTTCAAGTCTGTTAAAATTGATTCAGCTTTTGTTAGCTGTTGTCCTGGTGGTAAAATATGATATACAGTTGAAGTGATGTTAGTTAAATGAGGTTGATGAGGTTAAAGTGATTTATAAGGTGCTCCGCCCTTACTACCCACTTCCAGCGCTTAGTAAGGCACTATAGAGTCTGATGGCAGATGGCAGGAAGGACTTCCGATAGCGCTTAGAGATGGCGCTGAGGCTAAATGCATGATCATAAGAGTAAGGGTTAATGAATTCTGCCCTCCTGATAAATCCAGACAATATTGAGCTAGAGTTTGAGCAAATACACTATAATACTGTGCCCTCTAATAATATTGTCACTTTTGGTAAATATGAGCAAAACGGGCTGTGGAAAAAAATGTCTTTATTGTTTATCCTCTTGATCTTTCATTCCAAATATTAACAATAATCAACCACTCTGGCTTATCACTTAATTGTTCCCATTGACTCAGGTGAACTTCTCTAAAAACATAAAATATGAATAAGAATATACTTTTGATTTTACTCACAATAATTTCTAGGGGTCCCAATAATTGTGGGACACGTTCTGGAGGAAAAAATAATTATTTAATTTATTAATTACTTAAACACCCATCATCTAGTATTCCTTTTATCTTATGAAATTTTATGAAAATTTTATGTAGGCTTATTATCAATTGAATTGGTCAAAACTTATTTGTTATTTTTACAAAAGTGCTAAAGTGCATTTTCCAGAAAGAAAAAACAGTTCCAAATGGGAAAAACTCAAAAATGTTTCCCTGACCCCAGAGGCGGTTGAGATAACTCATATATAGACACCTACAGAACAATCATTGTGGATTGGCGTAGCTCAGCAGCTTTAGCACTTTGTGGAGGGATAGCCAAAAATTGACTACTGGTAGTTTGTTCTTCATCCTTGCAGCCCAGACTCACTGGAGATGATACTCCTCCTTGGATTGGCCCCAGTTAATCTCAGGAGAAGGGGAGGAAAAGGCTAAATGAGGTTGGCAGCAAACAATCAAGGGGAGGTAGAGTGAATTAATTCAATGTTTAGTGTTGTATGACATTATGGAGCCTCCGCAGGAATAAATTATGACAGCATACAAAAGCAAAACTAGAAGGAAAGGTAATATAGCCATAAAGGTGATCAGTCTTTTCCGCCTTCGAAAAGCACCACCAGAACAACAGGTATGTGGACCTACTAATAGAGAGGTGAAAGCAAGGAAAGTTCACCCTATGTCTAAGCACCCAAGATGGCAAAAGGACAAACTTAATAGATCTGAACAGATTTATTCTGGTTTTAAATATTGTGATTGAGTTTGATTCAGAGAAGAAATTGTGTAAACTATTCCATAAAACAGGGTCTTGGTGAAGGCAGACACCAAATGGTGTAAACTAGAAAATGATGACCTAAGTGGAAACCACATCAAATAATACTTTAAATATTTCTAAACAGATTGTGTGTATATAGTAAAGTTCCAAAAAATCTTCAGAACATTATTTTTTCATTAATTTTAATTAAAATTAATTATATATATATATATATATATATATATATATATACACACACATACATATAAATTTAATTAATTTTTAAATATATATTATTCTGTTCTTAACTCACGTTAAAACTGATTTATAATCTCTGTACAGTGTGCAATATATCCATCCATCCATCCACCCACTTTCTAAACCCTACCTTTTCCCAGCAACAGATTCCAGCTCCTGCTGGGGAAATCCCAGGCGTTCCCAGGCCAGCCGGGAGATAATCCCTCCAGTTTGTCCTCGGTCAGCCTCGGGGTCTCCGCCCAGTGGGGCGTGCTTGGAAAAGCTGCATCCTTACCAGATGCCCAACCTCCTCAACTGGCTCCTCCTGATCCGGAGGGGGTGGCGACTCTACGCCACGGCTCTCCGGAATTTCTGAGCTCCTCACCCTATCCCAAAGGGTGAGTCTAGCAACCCTGCAGAGGAACCTCATTTCCGCCAATTGTACCCGCAATCTCGTCCTTTCGGTCACTACCCAACATTCATGACCACAGGGGAGGTCCTTGTCCGAGGACTCAGCTCCCGCTTCTCCACCACGGACCATTACAGCGCCCGCAATACTGCAGAGCACTGCAGCGATCCACCGGTCAATCTCACAATCCCCCTTTCCATCACTCGTGAACAAAACCCTGAGGTACTTAAAGCTGCTCCCCCCTAACCTGGAGTGTGCAATCCACTCTTTTCCGAGAGAGAACCATAGCCACAGACTTAGAGGTGCTGATTCTCATCCCAGCCACTTCACACTCGGCAGTGAAACACTTGAGTGCGTGTCAGAGATCACAGTTGGATGGGGCAAGCAGCACAAGATAATCAACAAACAGCAGCGATGCCACCTCCAAGCCCCCAAACTGTATACTCTCTCCACCTCGGCTGCACCTTGATAACCTGTCCATGAAAATAACAAACAAGAGTGGAGACAATACGCACGCTTGGCGGAGTCCAACATCCCAACACTGTCCAATGCTTTCAACATCTCCGGATGGATCTAATCTACCCTTGCCGCTTTACCGCTGCGAAGGCCCTAGACCACCGCAGCAACCTCCACTACAGCGATAGATCCGATCTCGACGGAGCTATCCAGCACTGCCTCCTGCGAGGAGGGCGTGTCCACCGGGTTGAGGAGTTCCTCAAAGTGTTCCTTCCACCTCTCAACGATCTCCCCAGTAGTGGACAGTGTTTCCCCCCTTTGCTGAGAACAGCTTGGGGGACAACCTGCCGTCCCCTTATAAGGCGCCGAATGGTTTGCCAGAACTTTGAAGCCTTCCGATAATCATTCTCCATGGCCTCTCTAAACTCCTCCCATACCCGAGCTTTCGGTTTGGTGACCTGTACAGCTGTAACCCTCTTGGCCAGCCGGTACCTCTCAATCGACTCCAGAGACCTATGCGCGAGCAACCTTGACAGGCACCAACCACCTACGTGCCGCCTCCACAACTGAGGTGTGGAACAAGGTCCATTCAGACTCTATATCCCTGACCTCACTCAGGATAGAGGAGAAAATTTACCGGAGCTGGGAGTTGAAATCTTTCTTCCCAGCAGCCCCTCACTACTCGTTTGCGTCTCCCGGGTCTATCCGGGAGACCCGTTTGTCGGATCCAACTCACCACCAAGTGGTGATCCGTTGACAGGTCTGCCCCGCTCTTCACCCTAGTGTCCAAAACATATGGCCAAGTCAATCATCAACCTTCGGCCCAAGGTGCACTGGTACTAAGTACACTTATAAACTCCTTGTGTGTCCTCCTGTACCCAAACATGGTGTTTGTTATGAACAATCCATGACTAGCACAGAAGTCCAAAAACAACTCACCACTCAGGTTCAGATCAGGGAGGCCGTTCCTTCCAATCACCCCCCTCCAACTATCTCCATCATTCCCTACGTGAGCGTCCCCTAGTAAGACTACAGAGTCGGAAGGCTGCACCCTATCGAGCACCATTCCCACCATCTCCAAGAAGGCTGAATACTCTGAACTGCTGTTCGGCGCATAAGCACAGATCACAGTCAAAGTTTTTCTCTCTGAGACACAAAGCCTCTTGTCGACAGGGACAAACTCCAACTGTGCGGCACCCAGCTTGGAACTTGTAAGTATCCCCACACCTGCACAGGGCCGCTCACGGAGGTCCAGGTGTGCAATATAAAGCAGCTGAAAAACACTATTTTATAGAATCCGACAGTATTTATGTATTTTCACATGTAATTCATAAGCATAAACATAGCAATCAACAGTTTATCATAAGAAAGTAATTATTTAGGAGACACCCTTCCCAAGGCTCATTTGCATTTTAACCCTGCACGCTACAGACAAAACTTTTAAACAAGCAACCAACACTATGGTAAACCTATGAGAGAGAGAAATTAAGATATTTAATAATTTTTCTGATTTGCCGTGTTGTTTACTTTGTACAGAATGAGAGGAATTACACAAACATAGCTGGCCCGGATCTACAACACCTCATTGTTCACTATTAGAATGCTCAAGTTACCAATATACTGAATAGAGTAAAAACTTAAAGGTTAACCAATCACCTCCTTGTAATATCAACTAATCTTTTCTATAATCAGCTGAGAACTATCCACAGAGCAGACCAAATCTTTCCTACCTTTCAGACATTTTCTCTGGACATTGGTATTCTATTCAGTCATTTTTTTTTATTTAAACTATAAATAAAACCTGTAAACTATTTCACAAAGTAAATGGTAAAAGACAAAATACTATGGTTAAAACATAATAGAATATAAATTAATAATTCAACCAATTTAATTAAGGTAAGTGGCTGTATGGCATCTCAGAATCCATGCTTCGACTGTTAATGTCGAAATTACATTATGGACACCGACATTCCCTCTCAGTATAATGCTAAGAGCTCTCCCTGAATGAAAAGCATCCGTGCTCCTAGGGGGATGTGACGGTTTTAAAAGCATTTCTCCGCTCCTGAAGTACACTAGCAGGCCAGAAGGCCAATAGCAATAATGGCCAGCATGAAAGCTGATTGAAGAAGACGGAGCACTCAGAGGTGAAGATGTGCCATGGGTATTGTATCTCATTCACTCCAGAGGGCACCTGTAGAGCATGTCCCTGTCTGTTGCTGTGCAGTAAAGGTTCAACTCTAGTCCATCAGGGCCGTACCGATGCAGTATAAGAAGCTTTAGCACACCTTGGTGTCTGGAGGAGGTAATGTAGACATGTAGGTGACGTTATCTGTGTTGCCTTTTATTTGGCATTTTCACAAATAATTTAAACATAAGAAAACTAATTTAATTAACAACCACC
>JAOYSI010039538.1:17775-28572 GCA_025775065.1 Hiodon alosoides
ACGTCCACGTCCACGTCCACGTCCACGTCCACGTCCACGTCCACGTCCACGTCCACGTCCACGTCCACGTCCACGTCCACGTCGGCAAAACTAACATCAACTCACTGTTCCAACTCAAAACTCTCCTCTCCTCCTGGCACTCTTTTAAAGTCTCTTTAATTGCCAGAGTGTGGTATCCTTAGGGCAATCACACTCAGGTGCTTAATGAGGTCCTTGGTGGGCGTTGCCCCACAGCTTGGTGTTAAATCTAGGCTTCCCAGGCCTTGGTGGCGTGCTACATACTCCCCAAGATATTACCAAATATGAACATAAAAATTGTATAGTTAATACAGACCTTGGGTCTTAAGAATTCTGATATTGGAACAGATGCTAAGTAAACAGTTGCTTAGTAAATATTTCTAATAACTGATGGGCCAGCATTAGGTTTGTGACAACAACAAATAGCTTAATGGGGTAATTCTGTCTTACGAAGTATTGTAATTTATGTAAAGTAAACATGATGCAGCGACATGACGTGAAATAGTACAACGACATGAAATAATTCCATACCCTCATTGTTGTTCCCCCCAAAACACTGAAACAAATTGTGTAAGTAAAATGGGCGAAATCGTGTGAAACCACGAATAGGCGTATATTTTTTGGAATACAACTGATCTCTAAGCGGTATATCTTTCTCTAAATGTCATCCTTTCAACGTATCTCATTGTTTTTGCTTTCATGCGATTATGATATAACCAAAGGGTTATTCTGCCGCCGGAAATTAAACGGCTCGACCGTATTATTCCACGATATAACCGACTCTCCTAACACTTGGCGCGGCGGCCTGCACTACATCAACATTGGGTAGGTGGCGGAAGTGTCTGTTTTACTTTTGGGTGAGGGAGTGGACACAGCGAAAACTGAGAAGCGGTTTTTGTGAGATGCCATTAATCTTTCCGTTGCTGGGCAGTATCTCTGTATCCGTTATTCAGTCTCTTTAAAGGGGAAAGGGGAGAGGGGGGGTTGTTGGGTGTTGCCTGAGTGCGTCAACAGATCCCGGAATCGGACTCATAGCTAAACTGCTTCGAGTCAGAAAAACAGAATCCTTCTCCTAAGCGAACGACTCGGCTACGTACCTCGCTTGCTTGGAAGTCGTCCTAACTACCGTTTTTTTTGCTTTTCCAGTTAACAGCGAACTAAATATTTCAACGATGGGTGTGGAAGGATGCACGAAATTTATAAAATATACATTATTTTTCTTTAATTTCATTTTCTGGGTGAGTTGTTTTTCCTTTTTTAAAACCATATTTTACAAATATTACAAATGCGCGTTTAAAATTTGCTGCTAATCCTTTTTAACCCAATATGTTTTACGTTCTTAGCTGATTAGTTATTCTTTGCAGTTGCTGGTAGTGAAAAAATGCAGGCGTAAAAATGTGCATCTGGGTGGGTCTTCTAGATCAGATTCGTTGTACGCTAATTGGTTACCAATTAAAACATAGATTGTTTTACATAAGCAATCAGTTGGAATGCATTTATGGGCGTTCCAGTAATTAAGAAATTCCGTTGAGTGATCTGACGCTTCAGACTTTAAAACGTGTTCTATTTTAGTTTGTTTCAAGTATTTTTGTTTAAAGATAATTTCGTTTCAACACTAACATTATTATATTAATATATATATTTATATGTATACGTTTATGTATTTGAAAATAGTTTAACACGCTGTTAGGATTGGGGTGTAGGGGTGTAACAGGTCAAACTAAAATGAACGGAGCATGTGGTCTGTTATGCGAAATAAATGAAGAAATAATACCACACAAACCAACTGCAACTGGGGGTTGGCTGGGGGTTGCAATGTCGCAGTTTTCGTTAATTACAAAAGTTATGGAATCCATAAGCACATTTTAGTGCGTTTAATCTGTTTTTAGCCTGGTATACTCACTTCTAAGCCGTCCGAAGCAGTTGTAGGCGCGTTGTTGTAGAGTCATTCATTCCGAACGTTTTCTGGCAACAGATTGTTTTGCTAGGTTGCAATTTTATTCTTAAAATCGAAATTGTCGCTTCAAAAACAAGTGTATCTATCCATAGCGTTAATTAATAAATAAATAAGTTAATTATTAATTCTGATTACTTTTAGCTCTAACGAAAAGACTTATGAACCATAATAAGTAGATCGCGTTTTTCATTTAGTGCAATGAAGTAAGCGTTACTGAAGGGCCGCTCACAGTGCAAGTGGTCCCGCCCAGAACTTGTTATTAGTCAATGTTTCCCTTGAGTAGTGGAGACGGAGTGGCTATTTCAGGGGAATTACATTTTAAGTTCTTCTGCTTTGATGTCTGTTTCCCTGACAGGAATGCAGAAAGCCCTAAAACAAAAATAGTATTTTGGTGAAAGGACAAAGGGCCATTCACACCGAGTTGGTTTGCACACGTGATGGTCAGGGAAAGCAGATGGGTGGTCATAAATTTCCTCATGTCTCAGAGGTGTTCGGTACTTACTCAGAGTTGGAGTATCTCACTCTTTATTGTTCAGATTAAAATATTATCAGAATTAGAAATAATGTGAGTTAACGTTCCAATGTAGCTGGCTAGCAAGATAACTCACTTTTCAGTGTAACTTTCAGAGCAATACAATAATGGGTTCTCAAGCTAACCCTTATTGAAAATGTTGTATATATGTGTGGGAAACATTTAATTGCTATCAACTGCATATTAAGAAAATACGTAGTTTACATGAGTGCACAAAGGATCCTTGCAGGTTAAATATTAGTTTAATAGATAGGTTGCCACACAATCTATCAAAATAAATTTAACTGTAATTTGATAGTTAGCTTGCTAACAAGCTACACATTATTACTCTATTAACATGTGATGGCTAGTTTTATAGCCTGAAATTTTGGGGAGCATGGACTAAACATGGTGTCGAAAATAGGCCATAAGACTCCATTGTGTCCCATCATTGTTACAAATTGGATGGTGGGGGATCCCTACTCCGAATAGCTTGTTCCATCCTGCAGCTTCTAGACTGGGTTGAGATCTGGTGAATGGGGAGGTCCATGCAGTAAGCCAAATACGCGATACCGGAACTATTCCTAGATAATCCTAGCCTTGTGGCATGGATTCATCAGACTAGGCAGCGTTTTTACACTCCACCGTTGTCTCCTGCAACCGCTTTTTCTTGTTCTTTGCTGACAAGAGTAGCACTTGGCTCTTTCGCCTCCGTGATTGTACTTCAGCGAAAAAATGCTTATCTTGAAAAAAGTAAATGCAAATAAATTTGAAATAACATTCAATGTTCTCATTCTCTAAGGGTTCTCATTAGGGTTCATATCCAGACACACCACACTGTTGTGGTGGGACAACTCCTGGGTTCTTGATTGATATTTCAACGAAAGATGGGCTGTGAGTTGTTTATGGGTTGGCTGTCACTGTGTTCTTTGTAGATGGAAGATAGCAGTTATTTATTGGTCGGGTGTCGCTGGATTTTGTGGTAAGCAGGTGGATATTATTTATGGGTTGGGTGATGACTTATTTAATGGATGACTAATAGCAATGAGAGCTTCCTAGTCAGTTTTACTTTCTGTTTAGTGATGTATCGTGTACTTGATTGTGTCGGGAATATCCCTCCTGTTACCTGGCCTTGGCTCGGTTGGGCCGAGTATGCTCAGTCTATCCTGGGGCTATGAACGTGTCAGTCTGTCTCCTGCTTGGGCCTCCTCCTGCTATGGCTCTGAAGCTCCTCCAACCTCCAGGGGCCCCAGGTTTCCACTGGCACTGAAGCCAGCTTCTCCCACCCCACAGGCCCCCACTTCACTCGCCTTAACAAGATTCCAGCAGCTAAAAAGATTTACTTGATCAAGCCGACCCTGTGATCATATGCTTTGAATTTGATTTTACAGTGCAGGGTTTTAGAAGCTGGAGGGTGCCATGGTTTACCCTGGTTATAAGATATAAGGTATTATTTCTTCTGATGAGAAGAAGTGTTTTCGATCTAAAAGTATTCAAACCTCACCTGCCCACAATCAAAAGTTGGTTGCATAGACTTTAAGATCATGTGCTTTAGTACCTAGAAAATGAAAATATAGTCTACTTTAAATTATTTTGTCATTCAGCTATTGTTATACATTGAGAAAACCATACTGTAGTCATTCATTCATTTAGATTTGGATAAATAAGTACCTTGCTCAAGGGTACAACAGCAGAGATTTGAACCAGTAACCTTTATACTAGGAGGCCAGGCCAAACACACATGCAGCTCCGAAGGGTCCCTATAGAATAGGGTTGACAACCACTGATCACAAGTCAAACGCACACACACAGCTCAGAAGGGTCCCTGCAGAACAGGGATCACAATCACTAATCCCAGGCCAGTCACAAAGACATGCAGTTTGGAAGGGTCCCTACAGAATAGGGATCACAACCACTGATCACAGGTCAAACACACATGCACAGCTCAGAAGGGTCGCTGTATCACGACCATTGATCAGCAACCAGTTACAGGATCACGATTATAAAAGAAAAATTCTAAATGATGAATTTATTTTTATTATTTTATTTTAAGTCAATGTATTGTTATAAGGTACGTAACGCATAATAAACATCAAAACAATGAGAGTGTGTGTGTATTAAAAGTATAGTTTAATGCTGAATGACAGTACAGTGACGGGACATGAAAGCATGTTTATAAAAAGATATATATTTTGATTGAAATTGAACAAAAGTCAACTATGTTGTATGGATGGACTATGCCAGCTGGGATAGTTACATAATATAACATTACAGCATAAAGCTGTAGACATAATAATGTTATATTTTCCAATGTATGTTAACAACATTGGTTGTCATGGCTAGTAGCATACCCAAATTCAAGTAACACTATAGTAACTTTAAGTGGTGTGTAGGAAAGAGCAGTCTTGAATGCCTGAATATGATTCATGTGTCCAAATCTCTATAGTACTACAGAAATAAAAGTTATTTCTTATAAAAGTAGTCCAAAGTCTTTACTTCCTCCTGGAATTGTCACCTGTTGAACCGAGACCTTTTTTCTGCGAGTAGTCTACCAGAGAAAAGGGACATGATTACTCATAAGAATGAGTCACTGAGAATGAGTTTTTTGAAGCCTGAAACTGGTTAAAAAAAATCTTGCTGTATATTGCCTTGCTTCTGAATATTTTATTTTTAAAAGAAGATGTATAAAAAATTTTAAAGCTTTGGGACACAAAGGTAGTCTTTATTTAAATGTTTTTTAAGCCCAGAGTAAGGGCTCAGGGTAGCTAGCATTCACGATGAATGCCCCCTTTCTATGAACAAGGCCGAGGAAATGTTTGAGTGCGAAACAGACTGCAACTGTGAATTTAAACAGCTGGTAGCGGGGTGACTCGGGTCGGGGAAATGTGCACAGGCACGCTGATGACAGCAGCGGGTCTCTCCACATGCCCTGCATTCTGCATCCCATCTGTCGACTGGACAGGAGTCAGAAATAGCTCTCTCACCATGCTGCCTGTGCATCCACATTGGGTGAGAGAGACGATCCTACCACTTAGAACCAACTCAGGGGACTATGAGAAGCACAGAGATTAAATAGATAATGGCAATTGTGTGGGTCGTTATCATTCTAATGTGGCTTTACCACCAGCCGAAAGGGTATAAGTGGGACTGTGATAGGACTGGGATTTGACCATGCTAGGCAGTCCTAGACTAGCTGATGTGACTATTCCTATGGCATGTAACTCACCTTGATCCATGCTTTTTCTGAATATACACAGACCTGAGCCCTGCTGACTCATGAAGCATGCCACAAAGAAGCAGTTCTTATTCATTAAAAGCATCAAAGCAATTGTCCAACAAATGAATTGCTGTATGGACTTTACCAAGTTAAGGGGACCTTTGAATTGTCCCTACTAATGCTTTTGATAAATCATTTAATCCACCCCCCTAAAAAATTGTGTCCACACCAATGTTTAAAAAAAAAAATCAATTTTTCTGTTTTTACAACAACTCAAAATAATTCTCTACAATTGTCTGTTGTATTTATGTAGGACTATGATTGACTGGCCCTTTAATAGTACTGCTGCTAATAAATGAGGATTAATTAAAATGATGAAGTTGCAATTTTTAAAAGTGATTTAGGTAAGTGCACTGTACATTGACAGAGAGACAAAAATTCTCCTGATTATATTTGTGCATAAATTGTTAAAAGCGTGACTTAAGGAGTTTCGGTAAATACCGTATGTGAAATAAATTATCACAAACTCGGGGTTCAGAAAATGTAAAAATATAATTTTGATGATAACGACTAAATTTAGTAAAGAAACACGAATGGAATCATTTTAAAATGTATGCATTTTAGGGAAAAAATAATTGTTATTTTAAAAAAATCATTTATTTGTGCTTGTTATTAAAAAACAAATAGAATTAGCGATGTTATCTGTGAAAATAGGAACGCAAATACCATCGATCCAATGTAGATCAACGCCGCACACATCACTTAATTATCTCGCTTGCTTTCTGTATTTCACATCTGTTTTACCAAGAAAATGCATTCATTTAGTGCGACATTCATTTAATGATCAACGCTAACCTGTCTGGTTTGAGTGCCTGTCTGCTAAATTTGAGGTGTTGCCTTCTTTTGTTGTACCATCTTAACGCACAGTTTGCATATGGAGTTGAATAGATATTTTGCTCTACCCCCCTCATAAGTTTCAACACATCACCCCTGCTGTTCCCTTTTTCTAAGAGTGTGGGCCACTAAACTTGAGAGCCTTCCATCTTCACCGTCTACAAAAAAAAGGCACTTTTTTCTCCTACTCTCTACGCACACCTCACGTCCACCCCCTACCTTTTATATCCCCCTGACGTGGTCTCTCGCCTTTACAATTGGGTAACGTCTCCCCAGAACGTGGGACAGCCCCTCCCTCTAACTCTACCCCCCCTCCCCCAGGTCGCTACAATATAAACAGCTGGTATTTTGTACTACTGTAATGATTTAATGTTTAAAACCTGGATACAATTTCTGATTTGACTGAGTGGTTTTGTAACCGGCAGATATTACAGTGATCCACACGTGACAGTGGCTTCTGTCTGAACCTCAGACACAGCTGGGTTATAAACTCAAATTTTGCTATACTTTTTTGTGTCTGGGAGTGGATAAAACTGGCCATAGAATTTCTGAAATTTTAAAGTAATTGCTAATCAATGCTAAGTCTCTCTGAAAGTGTAAAGCATGAAGGTTAAATTGAACAAACCCCTGAACCGAACTGCTTTGAAGTAAGCTGTTTTAGAGTCTCTAAAATGTAACCAACATTTAAACAGTGTATGTATTTTACCTTCTTACATGACTGATGCGTACTTGTGTTAGTCAGGTTACAAATGTGTGTAAAGGATAACCTGATTTTATCCGTGACACCTCTACTACTGCGTGCTACTGTTATTACAAATTCAGTGTTAAAAAAAAAAGTATGTAGCTTTTGAAATTTGCTAACCTCTTTCATATGATATTGAGATGTGTGTATACACATGTGTATGTGTATATACACACACACACACACACACACACACACACACACAAACACTATATGTATTGGGCCACACCTCTTAATCATTGAATTCAGGTGTTTCATTCAGTCCCATTGCCACCGGTGTATAAAATCAATCACCTATCCATGCAGTCTGCCTTTACAAACATTTGTGAAAGAATAGGTTGTTCTAAAGAGCTCACTGAATTCGAGCGTGGTACTGTAATAGGATGCCACCGTTGCAACAAGTCAGTTCGTGAAATTTCTTCCCTCTTAGATATTCCATGATCAACTGTAAGTGATATTAATTGCAAAATGGTTGTTTAGGAAACACAGCAACTCAGCCACGAAGTGGCAGACCACGTAAAGTTACAGAGCGGGGTTGCTGAGTGCTGAGGCGAATAGTGTGTAAAAGTCGCCAACGCTCTGCTGACTCAGTTCCAAACCTCCTCAGGCATTAACATCAGCAAAAAAGTGTGCGCTGGGAGCTTAATGGCATGGGTTTCCATGGTCAAGCAGCTGTATGCAAGCCTTACATCACCGAGCACAATGCCAAGCATCGGATGGAGGGGTTCTGTGGAGTGTGGATTTGGCGAATGCCAGGAGAACGTTTCCTGCCTGACTGCATTGTGCCAACTGTAAAGTTTGGTGGAGGAGGGATAATGCTAAGGGGTTGTTTTTCTTGGGTTGGCCTAGGCCCCTTAGATCCACTGAAAGGAAATGTTAATGTCTCAGCTTACCAAGACATTTTGGAAAATTCTATGCTTTCAACTTTGTGGAAGGCCCTTTTCTGTTCCAGCATGACTGTGCCCCAGTGCACAAAGCACTAAACCCTATCAAACACCTTTGGGATGAACTGGAACGGAGATTGCGAGCCAGGCCCTCTCGTCCAACATCAGTGTCTGACCTCACAAATGCTCTTCTGGAAGAATGGGTAAAAATTCCAACAGACACACTCCATTTTTGCTTTGTGGCAGGGCGCATTATCCTGCCAATGCCATCAGGGAATACCGTTGCCATAAAAGGTGTACATGGTCTGCAACAATGCTTAGGTAGTTGGGACTTGTCAAAGTAACATCCACATGAATGGCAGGACCCAAGGTTTCCCAGCAGAACATTGCCCATAGCATTACACTGCCTCTGCCGGCTTGCCTTCTTCCCATAGTGCATCCTGGTGCCATGTGTTTTCCAGGTAATCGACGCAAACGCACCCGGCCATCCACGTGATGTAAAAGAAACCGTGATTCATCAGACCAGGCCGCCTTCTTCTATTGCTCCGTGGTCCAGTTCTGATGCTCACGTGCCCATTGTAGGCGCTTTTGGCAGTGGCCAGGGGTCAGCATGGGCACCCTGACTTGTCTGCGGCCACGCAGCCCCATACGCAACAAACTATGATGGACTGTGTGTTTTGACACCTTTCTGTCAGAACCAGCATTTACTTTTTCAGCAATTTGAGCTAAAAAGTAGCTTGTCTGTTGGATCGGACCACATGCTGTGCTCCCCACGTGGATCCATGAGCCTTGGCTGCCCATGACCCTGTCGCCGGATCACCACTTTTCCTTTCTTGGACCACTTTTGATAGGTACTGACCACTGCAGACCGGAAACCACCCACAAGTACTGCAGTTTTGGAGATGCTCTGACCCAGTGGTCTAGCCATCACAATTTGGCCCTTGTCAAAGTCGATCAGATTGTTACGCTTGTCTATTTTTCCTGCTTCTAACACATCAACTTTGAGGACAAACTGTTCACTTGCTGCCTAATATATCCCACCCACTGAGAGGTGCTATGATAACGAGATTATCAGTGTTATTCACTTCACCTGTCAGTGGTCATAATGTTATGGCTGATCGGTTTATATCTCTTCAATTTCTAAAGAAGTTTTTTATCTGTATAAATTAGTTTCCAGGTTGTTACTATAAACATTGAATATTAATAGTATATGAGCACAAGCAATGGCCAAAACTATGGAAATCAAATGCTCCTCCCTCAAGCATGATAGCTGACCCAATGCAGTTTAGAAAGGAAACTCTGATGGCATTTCAATAGCCTCCTCAAAGTCTGGGTTTTAGGCTCAAGCAAAAAAAAGGCTTGTGGCAAAAGGCCAAAATGCCATTCTATTACTGCATTGGATCTCTTGAAGTTGGAGCTTTGGCTGCGCTCTGCATTCTGTCGGTAGCTATTTTCTATTCTATATGTTCATTTCTTGTTTGTAAAAAAGTAAAACAACAAAATATTGGGCAGACAAACCAGAAATATGATCCTACTTCAATTTGAACTAGCACCCTCAGGTAAGTCTTGAATGTGTATTCTCAATTTATGGACTGTGGTAAATTGTTTTGTTTTGGCATTTCGTTTTATGACCCGATGGTGACGAATGCTTATGTAAATTCTGTGGAATGAGTTGAAGAAATTTTTTATCCATCTATATTCTTAACACAAGTGGATATAGGATTGTCTAGCTCCTTCGTTGTATCATTGTTTCTGTAAATTTCACATGATGCTAACTGAGCTAAATTGGTCGAGCCCTTTTAAAACTCTTAATGCAGCGTTAGGTGAATTCACTGTATTTGTGTAGTGTCTGCCCTATTTGTGTGTTAAAAAATCTTATCTGATCCTGTTAGTCTCACTTTTGAAGGCCTTGTTTTTGTGCCTTGCTGCACCCTCACTGAATGCTGTTTATTATTTAACCTCTTTGGTACCTGTAGGACACATACTGTTTACTAGGATCAGATATCATAAGTTATTTCCATTTTTAGTGACACAATGCATTGTGACTGTATCGGCCATATTTACCCAACGGAAAAAAACAAACCTTTTTTATAAAGAAGGTCATTAAATGTACTTTTACTGTAGCAGTAACAATAGGGCGGTACTGTTACTGTTTTACGGCAGCAATAAGGAATATGCTTGGGTCTGGAAAAATTAATTGGTATTTTAGGTAGGAGCACTAAATTAACAATTTGTTGAGTGTTCAAAGGATAGACATTTACTAACGGGCCATGAGATACTGTAAGTTTGCCTCAGAGAGGAGTCTATTAATCAATCAATCAAATTTTATTTTGTATAGCGTTTTTACAAACTGAATTTGTCACAAAGCATTGAACAGGTTGCATTTTTTCAGAGGGAATAAATAAAGACAGAAAACCTAGTGCCAATGTGGAAAAACTATTCCCTGACCCCAGAGGCAGTCGAGAGAACTCCTTGAAAATGACATAATAGTAGAGACATACAGAATAAAGCAAACCGTGAGGTTCTTTGTGAGAGGCTCTTGGGTCTTGCTGCCAGGGCTGCACTGGAGATGAT